>JAJHUR010084960.1:0-11283 GCA_027495735.1 Lutjanus campechanus
TCTGTGCTTTTCAAGTCTTTCCTGTAATAATTATTTTCATTATTGATTAATCTAATCACACGAACGATTAATCTCGGCGTCACAAATAGGATGGTGTTACAGCAGATAAACATGATTAATTGATCCTGTCACAATGTTGTCAACATGTGAAAATGATTTGTTAGTTGAGTTGTAGTTTTCTCAGATTAGCTTCCTCAGTATAGCTAGCTGTAGCCAGCTGGCTAAGCACGGCTAAAAACACACAAACAGAATCTGTCGTCCTCCTCCTTCCTACAGTCTTGTTGCCAGCCACGCTCAGAACAAAACCACAACTAGAAACTAAAACATTATGATTAAAAAGTCTAAACTGAGTCTGTCAGCGACTGGCCAATCACAGAGCTGACAGTGTGAACGAGCCAATCACAGAGCTGACAGTGTGAACAGGTGAACACACACACAGTCCTTCACCTGGAGTGTGGTGGGACGAGTCCAGGCTGGACACACTCAGACACGCTGCAGACAGACAGACAGACAGATAGACAAGTAGATAGACAGGTGTCAATCACAACATGGACAGTCGAGACCCTCAGAGACCCTCAGAGACCTGGACAGGTGAGTGGACAGAGGACAGGTGATGTCATAGTTACATACCCAAAGATGTTGGAGATGGAGTCGAGGAGACCGCCAGGAGGAGGCTGAGCGATCTTCTTACTGCACAAACACACAAACAAATTCGCTAAGACGATGTCCTCATATGTCATATGTTTACTGTCAGTGTCAGTCCCAGTTCACCCAGTATACCTGGACCAGGACAGGTACTGGTCTCACCTGGGAGTTCTGCTGAGCGGTCTGTTGGGGGACGTCTCTCCGCCGCCCTTCCCTCCATCCTCAGCCAGGACCTCGATGTCGTCGTCTCTGAGGACAAAAAAAACAAGAGTCAGTGTCTTCGCTCACTCTGAGTGTGTTAAAGCTGCTTCATATCAGATAAAAACACTGACGGGTCGACGGGCAGAGGCTCTTTGGCTGCGTCGGCCAGCTCCTTCTGTAGTTTGGCCTGTCTGCGTCTAAAACGCCACAGAGACAGACAAAGAGTTAAACATGTCTGAAACACCAGGGTCAGTCATATATACAGTTAAAATAGGTCCAAATATGTGGAGCACGTGGGTGTACATGGGATGGACGATAAATCTCGGCGTCACCAACAGGATGGTGGTACAGCAGATAAACACGGCTCAGTGTGCTCCAAATATTTGGACTTATTTTTCCTGTAACAACTATTTTCATTATCAATCAATCTAATCTAACCAGAAAACAGTCCTGTCCCTGGTCAAGGTGTGTCCAGGTGCGTCTACCTGCTGTCCTTCTCGTTCTCGGCGTTCAGCTTGTTGGCCTCCTGAGCCTTCTCAGCCATCCAGCGGGACACCAGCTCCTGGTTGTCCTCTGTGGTCTTCCTCAGTTTCTCCTCCAGAGCAGAGAAGGTGATCTGCAGGGCGTCGTACTCGTCCTTCAGCGTCTGATTGGCCCGCTCCAGGTCCTACAAGGACACACAGAGTCTTGAGTCTCCATCAGTCCAGAGACAGATCACACTGAGTCAGGGTGAGGCTTCACTAAACTCTCACAAGACTAAAACAGGTCTGGGTCAGCTGGAGACTTGTAAGTGGACTCATGTTGAGTTAGCATTAGCATTAGCTTGCATCAGTCAGCTACACTTATGAAATCTGCAATTACTCCCAATTTAGATGTTAAATCTGCCATCGTCATCACCGTAAACTGCATAAATCCAGTGTGAGAATGGAAAGCTTGGCAGGCGTAGCAACAGTAACTAGGGGGCAGGGCTTAGCAAAGGGTCAATTAAATCAAATCAATATCATTGCAGATTTTGTGATGTCAGCAAATATATTGTTGCCCCCAAAGAATTGACATGTCATAGTGATGAAACCTGTGATTTATACGCCTCATATTTACAGTCTGATAAGTGTGTGATTGATGAAAATTCAACGTGGATCAATAATTATCATCTCTCTCTGTTAACGACCATACTGATTTTTTTTTTAATGAACTCCCATGATGCTCCACCTTTGACCAGTAAGTAAACTGGTTCCAGTGTGTTCAGACTGAAGGTCTCAGGTTGAAAACTTGAGATCAGCTCCTCTTCCTCCTCCTCAGCCTGACGCTCCGTGCTGATTGGTTATGTTGGATGATGACATCATCACACTGAGCCTGTACGGTCTCTGTACAGACTCTGTGATGTCACATCCTGTCTGTCTGTCTGTCAGCAGCTCCTGGGACCACCACTGCATCACTAGAGCATGATGGGAGCAGAGAGCAGGGGCTGCTGGGAGCCAGAGGGCAGCAGGAGAGGATTGTGGGTAATCAGACCTTTTACTGCTCATCACTGACCTTCATCGCGTCTGAACTGTCTGTTGGGAGTTTATATGATTATTATGAGCAGCCTGAAGGGGGCGCTCACATCACTCACAGCTCCCTGCACCGTAGAGCTCCTTTAAAGGGACAGTTCACCACAAAATCAAAACTACATGTTACTCCTCTTACCTGTAGTTCTGTTTATCATCTAGATAGTTTTGAGAGTTGAGGAATTTTGGAGACATCAGTAGTAATCAATGAATCATTTTGAGTCTTTTTTAAATTTATTTAAAAACTTCCAAGTTATCTGATTTCAGCTTCTTAAATGTGGATATTTTCTGGTTTCTTTCATCCTGTCTGACAGTAAACTGAATATCATTGAGTTGTGGACAAAACAAATGTATCAGGGCGCATCCTGGACTTTACAAATTAACTGACATTTTATGGACCAAACAACTAATCAATTAGAGGAGAAAATTGTCAATAGATTAAGAGTTAATGAAAATAATTGTTACAGGAAAGACTTGAAAAATGGGTCAGAGGTTGACAAATACGTCCAAACATGTGGTGCACACGGACGTCCAGGACCTGGATGAGAAATCTCGGCGTCACAAACAGGATGATGTTACAGCAGATAAACATGATTAATTAATCCTGTCACAGTCTTAACAAAGACTTGAAAATGAGGTCCAATCGAAAAGGACGTGTGTCCGTGTCTTCCACATGTTTGTGACAGGATTAATTAATCAATCAATAGAGGAAATCATGGACAGATTAATCATCCTGGACTTTTTCACCATTTTGTGACATTTTATGGAACAAAAAACTAATTAATAGAGAGACACTGGGAAGGCAACAAAGGTCGCTCCAACCTTCAACTGAAAAGATAACGACAGGAGTAATTAATCACTTAATAGAGAAAATGATCGACAGGTTAATCGACAATAATTGTTAGTTGCAGCATTAAAAATTCATTTTCCAAAAATCATGACCTGGTTATTCAAAATAAGTTTCATGTTCATTTTCTTTCTGCTAGAAACTATCAAGATGGACAAACAGTTTTGATTTTGGGTGAAATGTCCCTTTAAGTTCTGCATTATGTTGTTATAGCTTCATGAAGAGGTTCATGTTAAAGGTTAGAGATCTTCTGCTCTCTAACAGGAATGACCGGACACGTTCCGATCTCAGGACTGATCACGTGAACACGTCAGCGCAGGTGAGGCGTGTCAGCTGGTGTCTCACCTGCAGGTAGCCCCTCAGGTCCCGACAGTCTCCCTCCAGGTTAGAGATCTGCTGCTGGTACTCCAACATCCTACAAAACATAAACACATCAGATACACACGATCTGTGTTTGATCACCTGCTGCAGGTGAACACACACACAGGTAAGGTATCAGAAACAGTAACAGGTCTGCAACCTGTTAATTTTCATTTATCAAAAAAGTTGAGAAAACTAAAAATTTCTGCGAAAATTTGCATTTTGAGACTCAAATTCTTTAGTTTTGAAAATGTTTTACCAACTTCAAGTCTTTAGTTAATTTATTATTTTTTTTAATTTACTGTAAAGTGAAAGCAAATAATATTTACAATTTTTCTATTTTCTATTAAAACCATTTCATTTTCAGGCACCTAAATAATGATAAATCAGGTTCACAGTGATTCTTACATTCTCCAAAATGTAAACATACGTAGCCGCTACACCAAATTTAAAAAGAAAAACAGTTTTAATATTTTGTCATAGCCCCTGTCTACTGCTCGGTGTCATTAAGCTGCTGTAGATGCTAAATAAAAAAACAGCTCCAGACAGTTTTTTCCCTGTTTTGACTAAAAAATTTCTCTTTTGATGGTAAAGGTTGCAGACCCCTGGTATCGTGTGTGTGTGTGTGTGTGCAGACACTGACTTTGCCTCGTTGCTCTGGATCTCCTTGTCCTTCTGTTGAATCTGGTTGTTCAGTTCGATCACACTCTGAGCCAGCTGGAACAAACAAATACACACACACACACAGTGAGTCAGCACTCCTTCACCTCCAAGTCAAGTCCAAGAAACACAGCCGTGTCGGCCATGTTGATTAGATAACAGAAGTCAGGCAGGTCGACACAAACAACAGAAAACAGAATCAGTGTCTCCAAAAACATCTCGGATATTCTGAAAATGTGAAATATTTAGTTTTAAAACTCACTAAACTGAAAGCTGCTCCTCACGACCGAAAACAACAACAAACAACAAACATCAAACATCTCTGACGGAGGAAGTTTAATCGTTTAAACATCACTGACAGTGTTCGAGCTGTTTTCACTCACATTACATTTAAAACCTTTTTAATAACAAAGAATGTGATTTAACTCAAACACTGACAGAACAACAAATTCAATTTCAGTTTCTGGATGTGTGAAACCTTTATTATTGTAAATAAACTCTACATGTATTGAACGTTTCTTTAAGGTGTTTATTTATTCTTTTATTTGTGTGAAAGATCAGCTCACTGTTTTTTTAATGTTTTCTTGTTGTATTATTTAATAATTTTGTGTTAATTTGTGGAGACACACAGTTGTTCTCCGCTTCCTGTTGGGATGTAAATACTTATTGATCACTGATATTAAAATGAAAAGATGAACAGAAACAAGGCTTTAATTAAATCACACTAAGGAATTTAGTTTACTAGGCAAATTCATTTAATGAATTATTTTTACCAGTAACATAATTAATCAATAATGTAGGGTACAATTGACCATTATCATTGTCAATTAATCTGGCGATAAATTAATCTTTTCACAATCTTGCTACTTAAAAAAATATGATGTACATCCGTGTGCTCCCCATGTTTGGGCCTGTCTTTCAAGTCTTTCCTGAAGTGATTGTCATTTTCTCTATTTATTGATTAGTTGTTTGGCCCATAAATTGCCAGAAAATGTTGATCAAAGTCCAAGATGACGTCCTCAAATGTCTTATTTTGTCCAAAGTTCAAATATATTGAGTTTACGTCAGAGAAAAGTAAAGAAACCAGAAAATATTCACATTGAAGCTGAAATCAGCCTCGTCCATAATGAGCCGACGAGCTTCATCAACAAACTGTTGTTTTTCATGATCAATTAATGTGCTGATTATTTTCACGATCAGTCAGTTAATCATTTAGTCTAGAAAATGTCACAAATATATGGTGAAAAAGTGACCAAAGTGTCCAAAACTCAAAGCTTCTTCATTTACTGTCAGAAATGAGAAAGAAAAGCAGAATATCTTCACATTTAAGAAGCTGCAGCCAGACGATGACTGACTGAAAACATTCATCCATCATCTAAATAACTGCAACTAATTTTCTTTTGATTGACGACTAATCGATCGTTACATTTCTGTGACATTCTGTTCCGTTTCTCAGTTTCTGTAAACTGATATGATGAAGTGTGTCACAGTGTCTCTGAGTATCTGTTTCATGTCAGCAGATTTTAGAGGAAGCTCCACTGTTGAGAAATCAGCTCTCTTCTGTAACTCTGACTCTGTTTCCAGTAACGTCCGCTCTGATCAGCTGCACATGTTACCATGGCAACAGCCAACAGCGGCCTGGATGCAGAGGAGAGGAAATAACTGGACCAACACCCACTGACAGAAAACTAATCCAATCATTCAACATGAAAAATACATTAAATACATTTAATATGAGTAGAGCTGCAACGATTAATCGATTATTAATCTACTATTACATTAATCACCAAATATTGACCATTAATTAATCATTTGAGTCACTTCTTCAAGAAAATACGTCTAAATTCAGCTTCTTAAAAGTGAATATTTTCTGGTTTTTATTTACTCGTCTCTGACAGTAAACTGAGTATGTGGACAAAACAAGACATTTGAGGACGTCATCTTGGACACTGATCAATATTTTACATACCAAGCAACTAATCAATTAGTGTAGAAAATTACTGCAAGATTAACAGACAATCAAAATAATCATTACGAGACAGACTTGTAAAATAGATCAAAGGATGAAAAATAGGTCCGACGCACCTGGTACCAACAATTCATGAAGAAAATGATCGTCAGATTTATCAATAATAAAACTAATCATTAGTTACAGCCCTCTTCTGTAAACAACTACCAGCTCCTGACTGATGATGACCTCACAGCAGGAAGTGATCAGGACAGTCAGGATGATGACATCACTTCCTGTGTGCAGGACAGGTGACGTACCTCTCCTCGTTTCTTGTGCAGCTCCGTCAGCTCCTCCTGGTGTTTGATTCTCATCTGAGCCATTTCCTGCTGCAGGGCGTCGCTGCGGACAGAGTCCGTCCCCGAACTGAGACACAACGACAGGACAGAGCGGGAGACAGGTCAGAGGTCAGGGGACACGTAAAGGGACATGCTGAGGTAAAGTCTGTCCAGCTGGGGACCATCCTGCTGCTGATGTGGACTCACCTGGCCTCATGTCCTCTCTGGACGTCATACTTGTCTGTCTGGTATCTCTCTGATAGAACAGCCTGCAGGTCTGACTTTTCCAACAAGCGGTTATCTGAAACACAGAGAGACACACAGTCCGTTACGCCGTCCTCACAGAGACCGTCTTTATCTGGACTGTCAGGTTTGATCAGTGATATTATTGATTATTTGTCCTGTTAATGTCTCCCTTATACACACCTCTATTTCTAACCTCAGTGAACATTAGAGGACATGTCTGTCCCTCGTCCTCATACTGGTGTGAGGACCATCCGACTCAACCAGAGCTAACTGCGTGTTAGCATTAGCACTGCTGCTAGCTGCGGTTTCTGACTGGACTGTTTGTCACGTTAGCTGTTAGCTGGAGCAGACTGAGTGTGAAGATCATCTACACACACCAGTGTCGTCTCGATACTGGGATTTCTACCTTAAATATGACAGGGCTATACATGACAACAGATATTAAACCAGAGCAAACGAGATGAGTGACCAGAAGAAGACGACAACGACACCTCTGTGAGTCAGTGAGAGGAGGCGGGACTATGTGAGGACTGTCAACTCGAGAGACTGAGTACAGCGCAGCTGAAACCAAAGTACTGATACAAGAGATGTGTACAATCGATTAGTCGATGTCACGATTAAATGTTGCCACCTTCACTAGTCGGCACCACAGATACTAGTGAGTTAAACTGTTTATCAATGTTTTACTCACACACAGCGCAGATTAATTGTTGCCTCTATGGTGTTATGCAGCCGCCCGGCACTAGTCGTGGCTGCGGCTCCTTTCGCCCTGACCCACCCAACCCCAGATGTTTTCATCAGCTAAGTCGGGCAGATGACAGCTCGTAAAACCAGCGCAGGTTGACAGTGTTTTGATATAGAAAATGAAAATAAGTTTGAATGTAGACTGTGACAGAATAAACTGATATATAACCTCTCGACTGGAGCAACATGTGACCACATTCAGCACAGACACGGACATTAACCTGCGAGCAGAGCAGCTGCTGCTGCTGCTGTCGTCCAGATGAAAGAAAACGTTTGTTTGGTTCAGACCTCAACAAATGTCTCATCATCATGATTTTAATAAAAAAAAAGATCATTCCCACTAATCACATCCCATATCACAATTTCAGACAAAATACACACAATATGACTCTTTTACCGCACGGTACAGCTAACACACATGCATGCATGCACACACACACACACAGAGTGAAGGACTCACACTGGTGGACGATCTCCTCAAAGGCCTGTCTCTGCACTCTGTCCCTGAGCTTCAGCTGCTCTGAGATGTGTCTCTTCCACGTACACTCCACCCGCCGCTCCGCCATCACCACCTGAAACACACACACACACACACACACACACACCAGAATACAAAGTCACAACATCATCTAACGTGCAAATAACAGAAAAAATTTGTGGCTGTTGAACTGATCCTAACAGCTGAGAGAGACACAGTAGATCCTCCATCATCATCAATCAGAGTGAATATTGAATCTGCCTGAAGGAGGACTTATTACAGACCATTAAATTACACTAAAAACTGGTCACCTGGTTGGTGTGTTTATTAGTAATATTGGCAGGTTTTTTGTTCCTTTTAGCTTCAGTTTGTTTCGTCTCTCTACTGTAAGTTCTCCAAACATATTCTTGTTTTTGAGAAGAAAAAATTTGAGGAAATGTGGTCCTCATTTACAGAACAAGATACACTAACGTGCTTACGTTTCCTTTAATTGTCTGTTTTATTTTAACCGTATTGTTTTTGTAATGAAAAAAGTTATCAGAGAAGACGTCATCTTGGACTTTATGAAGACTAACAACTAATCAATTAGTGGAGAACATGATTGAAAGACTAACAGATAATGAAAAGGATCATTAAAAGACAGACTTGAAAAATAGGTCAATACATCTGTACGTATGTATGCTCCACATGTCTGGACCTACTGACCTATTTTCCAAGTTTACTTTTCAACCGACAAAATTGTGGCAGATTAAATTAATCAATTAATGGAGAAAATGATCGACAGATCAACCGATAGTGAAAATAATCGATTGTTACAGCCTTATGGTCCATATAGCAAAAAGCATCACTGATGTAAACACTGAGTCCTCCACCTCAAAATACATGGAGAATTTATTTGACGTTAGGAAACGTCAGTCAGGTGACTGACACACAGCTCACCTCTACCTGTGGAGATGATGACGTAGAGCTATAATCCAGCCAACGGCGTCACAAAGACACATTAAGGATGTCATGAATCGTAAAGAAATACCGTTACTGCATGTTAGCATCTGGTAGCTTCTCTGTTAGCGTGTGTTGCTAAAGGGACGCACAACACAAACAGGAAGACACCCAGGCTAACATGCTAACGTGCTAACAGTTACAGTTTAAACCTGTCAAAATCATAAACAGACTTAACATCATGTCGTCATGGTTACTGTTCTTTCTGTTTCACCCCGCAGCTCCCGGGACTCACACGGGCACACACACAAACAGTCACACACACACACACCCGTGACTCGACAGGTTAGCATGATGCTAACTTTAGCCGCTAACAGCTGCAGATCTTTAAACAGGCTCACGGATTGAGACTCACGGGATCCACCTGAGTCCCGGACTGCGGCTCGGCTCTGGACTCGGTTCTGTTCGGGTATCTTCGATGTTCTGCTGTCGGCTCCTCGCTGTTTATCGCTCCGGGTTGTATAGTTAACCGACATCAGCTCCTTCAGCTGCTTCACTCCGACTCTGCGCCATCTTGGCTCCAAACACTCTGCTGCTACCGGGACGGTCGCACCGAGATGACGTCAGCTTTAAATAGGCGCCACTGATTTTTACATGGACTTTCTTTCTTTCTGTCTTTCTTTCTTTCTTTCTTTTAATTTAATTTAATTTAATTTAATTTAATTTAATTTAATTTAATAATAAAATTAATTGCACAAAAAACCCCTGTATCATTAAAATCTGTCTTGTTTAACTTGCTTTTTGGGGGGTATCCTTACAACCAGTGTGTTCAGGATATTAATAGTTTAAAAGAACAAAGAATTCAAAGGTCCACCTGCCATAGTCTCACGGAATCCTCTGAGGGAAACGCTGCATGAGGTCATACTGGGTAGAAATATGCAGTTAGAAAAAAAATCATAAATGTAAGTTTATGATTTTGAGTGTCAAGGCTTCAGTTGTCCTGTTTTGTTTTTTGGAGAAATGAGCAGCATGTTCACTTGATGAAGCTGTAAGGGGAAAAAGTTGTGCCTGTCTTGATTATCTGTGGCTTATGTTGAAACTAAGTGCTGAACTCAACTGAGCACAAATCATATGTTTGACTAAAGTTTAGTCAAACATATGAGTTTAGTTTAGTTAAGTCACTAAACTGATGCATCCAGTGCAGAACGTCTTATGAAATGTGGGACCACTTAAACTGTGTCCACTGTAGTTTTGGAGTTAATTTTTCTACCTCTTGTTCTGTTTCTCTTGTTCTCTGTGTCTCTATTGGTATCAAAAGGCCTTAATAAGTCAAAGTTAAATTCAGTTTGCTGATTCCTGCAGATACCATGTTTCTCTCCCTTTGCTGTGTTTCACAGATTTTTGGATGATGACGCCGCCGTGGAAGACGTCCCGTACTACACTTGTCCTCAACACCTTTGTGGTCAGCAAAGCCGAGGACGAAGGTCTCGACAAGCAGACAGGAGCGGCCATCGAGGAAGCAGAGGTCTTTTTTACATTTGAACAAATATTAATAGCTGATGTTTGACTGGTGAGTGTTGTTCAGAGTGTTGCCCTGTTGACAGGTGGAGTCATGGCTGTGTCCATTAATCTGTGTTGTCGTTTCTTGGCTCCACAGCAGATTGTCAGGATTTTTTTTGTGTGTGATTATTTTTGTGTTCATTTTTATTATTTGATGACCAAAATGTCAGCTTTATACAAAAGGTATCATAAAAAGATTAAGACTTAAAAAGATGAAGGCAACGTTTTGCATCAAATTATTATGTAGATCAAACAAATCTTTGTATGAAGTACTTAATTTTTCCTGTGTAGTTCAGGTAACTTATTTTGCAGGTAAATTTAAAGAAATTTTAGTAAAAGAAAACTGAGCAGAACCAGAGGAAGAGTTTGAGAAATATGGAGCCATCAGCAAAGTCTGAGGAGCCAGAAAGTATTTTACAAATAAAAACTGTCATGTTTTCAAATGTGGATCAGGTTTTAACTGAGACTTTGTTGTAAATGAGGAGACAAAGTTCAGATTCACAGAGCTGCTGCTCCTCCTCCTGGAATGAATCAGAGCTTGATAAGCCCTCCCTCTTCTTCCTGCTCTCAAACACAGCCAGCTCCACTCTGTTCATGCATTTCCTTGTTCCCTCCCCTTCAGATCTACACTTTGAAGATGGGTGGAACCAACATGTGCTGACGTGCAGCAGCTGACAGGCCACATTCACTGCAGGAACACATGCTGTTTAGATCAGAGATCAAACTAGTTTCGGTTCTCAGTAAGTGAAACTCAGACAGTCGTTGTTACT
>JAJHUR010084961.1:0-21744 GCA_027495735.1 Lutjanus campechanus
CGTCAGTGTAGTTTGTGTTATGTCAGTGCAGTCTGTATTATGTGTGTAACACAACAGAAGTGATGTAATAAGTTGTAATAGTGACAGTTTATTAAAGATGTGTTATGAAATTACATCAAGGCAGAGTTTTTTTATTTTTACTCTCCTCTTTTCCTCCCGTGTGTTCTGGTCTTATGTAACATTGTCTCCTCGAATGAAATCTGTCTGGGAAACAAAATTTATCCAAGAGTTTGTTTTCTGTGAAAACAGAGCCGTGTCCGTCAGGGACTGGTTCCCACAGACCCTCTGACAAACATCAACAGTACAGACTCTGAGTCATTCAGTTTAACATCACCCAAACAGACCTGCTGATTATTAAAGGAACAGTCTGCAGAATTTAGTGGCATCTAGTGGTGAGCTCCCAGATTGCAAACACCTCACCTCACCCTCCCCTTCCAAGAATATAAAATTATGGACAAACTGGGTCCCTCATTGACACCCACCAGCACCAGCACCCATCTTTATCTCTAATACCAACACAAGCAATTTTAAATAAGCTTGTGGCCATTCCCCTTGTAGAGACACAGATGGAGTTTCTAACAACCATTTCAAATCAACCATCCAGACCCTGCTCTTATTGCATACAAATGCGCCATATGATTATGAAGCACAAAAGGTCAAATCATTTATTTCAAAACACAGAAAAAAATGATCTTAAATTAGACTGTGACAGTTAGATTTCTCCTTTTACCTGAAGAGCAAATTATCAGGAAGAATGAAATGAGTGATTAAAGAAAGAAAAATTACTGCAGGACATTACTGTAAATCAGGAGATCAAATCATGTGAATAACTACTTTTACTCTTCATGTCTGACATGTAATCTTGAGGGCTACATTAATCACTGTATTGGTCAAACTGTGAGCAGTTTGTGCAGAGAACAGTGTTTTTTAATCTGCTCAAGTGAATATGATCAGGTTACTTAAAGGTTAAGCAGCTTACGTTTTAATCAGCTTTGCTCTTTACCTTTGCCACATTCAGCTTCACCTGCTGCTTCACATTGTGTTGTTTTTTTGTCCAGAAATTTGACCGTTGTTTCTTCTGCTCCATTTATTTTCTTTTTCTCTCTGTGCCCTGGCTTCTCTTTCCTGAGCCCATTTTTGGTGAAGCATTTTGCCTTAGCTGGTCAGTTTGTTTAGCCGTGAAGATAAGAGTTTTTGGACCATACCACTTTCACAATAAGCCAGGAGTGGGTATCAGATGAAATGTGTTTTAATGATGAATGATTTATGATCATGTAAATACATGTAAACTGTAAGTCAGCAAGTAAAATGTTGTAGCTGATCCCATTTATGGATCAGCCATAGAGCTTTGCATGCCTCCCCTCTGTATCTACAATTCCATTTCAGCCATATTCTGCCAACAAATGCCACCAAATCTTACATACTGGACATTTAAAGGATAAAGTTCATCACAACTTGTGTGTTATTTTCATAGTTTTGTCCATCATTTCTATCAAAGTATTGCTGTGATCTACAAACACTATGAGATTCCTACTAAGATGTACGAGCAGTCAGACAATCAGACAGGTTGTAAACCCAACAGCTCAGCTAGATGACAGACACCTCTGTCTGTCCACACTACACACACACACACACACACACACACACACACACACACACACACAAAACAAACAATATTCTGGTTTACAATTGAATAAAACAACAAAACAGACGATCAAACAGAACAAAGACTATGAAAGTAACACTACTATACAATATATGTGAAAGTGAATGCAGTGTCACAACAGGTCGGATCTGTGTGAACTGTGATGGATGTGTACAGCAGACAGTTTGGGTTTACCTTGTTTTGTCCTCTTCCTAAGACATTTGTGTGACCTGAGGGTCTGTGTCTGATGTTTCTTGGCTCTTTGGACTCTTTAGACTTTTGGGTAATAAAAATAAGATGCATGTGGTCATAAAGCAGCACAGACTTTTAAAGGAGCAGGTCTGTCTGCATCACAACAGCAGCTCTTGTGCTGTGTTCACATAGAAAGCAAAGCAAATTTTCACCTCACATTACTCGCTCAAGTTTGAGGAGTTTTAATCATTTTGGGAACATTTGTGTTTATTCAGGTTAATGACATGAGAGTATGTATTTGCCCAAATGCCTGAATACATTAGCCATAAGCTAATGAGCAACTAGCAAACAGCTAGTGAACAAATGCAGTGTGTGTGTGCTCAGTTCAGCCCTCACTCAGCACTCACCAGATATTCTGGTTCTTTCTGTTACTTCCCTCTGGTGTCTCTTCTTTCTCCCTTCAGCCTCTAATTGTTCATGAAGTAAAGCACATTTCTCTCCTCCAGTCAGCAATCAACATGGACTAGAGACTAATTCCCAGAGGTGGGAATAAGTCACACATGTGCAAGTCACAAGCAAGTCTTAAGTCTTAAAGGGATAGTTCACCCAAAAATGAAAATTCAGCCATTATCTAATGATGCCATTTGAGGGTCAGGTTTAGTTTTTTAGTCCACAAAACACTGCTGGAGTTTCACAGGAAAACGTTGCAGAATCTCCTGACTATTCACATTAAGTGCGAATAAATTATCATTGATGTAATCAGCATCAAGTGAACCTGACCTTGGGCTCCTTTTATTTAATAAAAGTAAGAAAGAAATGATATATTTGCTACAGCAAATACAGAGAAAGGGAGAAGAACTTGGTGAGTTTCACTGCCTCAGGACCTGAAATGAACCACAGCTGCTTCAGGACGTATTTCAGGACAGCACAAAGCTTGAAGAAACAGAGGAGTCATTTCAGAGAGTCAATTGACCTGCAGCAATGGCAGATATACATAGGTAAGATGTATTATATGATTTGTAAACTGTTCCAGCTGTACAGGGTGCACATTTGGTTCATTCATACTCCAACAGGAGGGGGCTCACCTTGCAAGTTTAAACAAAGCTGTTTCCATAGCAGTCTGCCATGTTGGATGTTTTGGAAGTTTGATCAGTCAGATATGTTCCTGTCAGAAGCAAAACTTCAGAAATACTGACCTTGGTCCAAAAAAATAGAAAAACACAATACCGTTCAGTGAAGCCGTATGTAAAAGTTTGCATTGGATACATACAGGTTTTAAAAAATATTATTCACATGTAAATTAATTGCATGAAAAAAACGTGTTTAGTGTGAAAAGGCCTGTAACCTTCAAGTGTCAAGCTTGAACATTATTCTCAACATCAACAAAAACTGCTGCCGTCTGTTTACACCTTTTAAACCCAACTAATATTTAACATTAAACTGACATTAAAGTAGCTTAAAGTTAATGTTAGCTTTCTAGGTACATAATTGTTGACTCCAAATGTGATTTTGGACCAGCCCCCTCCATAGCTACCTCATGCATTGGCCTCTGCTGGTCTGCTTTGTAGAAGGTTGCCAGGTTTGTGTGCATGGTGCTGGAAAACCAATCAATCAATCATGTTTCAATAACAAAACGTAACTAATACAAGTGGATCGTTAAAAAAAGTTTAATAAGTCTCCAGTTATGAATACCAAGTCAGACTCAAGTCTTGTATCAGTGCTAGTCAAGCAAGTCTCAAGCCCTTAAATTTGTAACATAAGTCTCGACTTAAGTCATGTGAGTCAGTTCCCCCACCGCTGCTCATTACAGTAAGGTTACAGACAGTCAAGATGGGCCCCTCCACGGCATGCTGCTGCAGACAGGTTGTGAAGCAAGAGTGAAGGTAAATCCACTGTTTAATCCCAACAGTTTGAAAACTGAAACTCTGACCTCTCCCTCTGCCAATAAATGGGTTGGCATCAGAACAGAATCTGGTGTTTGTTCTTCCAGATGTTCCAGTCAGCCCCTGGCTCTCTCCTCCAAAGTTCCTCAGTGCTCAGCAGCTGTCTTTTGGCGAGTAGCGGCTCTGACTTTCCACTCCGCCTGATCCTCCTAACACCTCACTCATGTCGAGTATTTCCAAGTCATGCTAATTAGACAAATGTTGCATCTATTTGTGGCACGCATCCTTGCATTGACTTTGTATGTAATCTACTCATGCAAAACCTTTACAAGTTATCAGAGCACTGTGGGGAAAGTCTGGAACGCTCACTGAGGTCTCTGAGAATTCGATCCTGAGTCTGAACCGGAGAGTTCCCCATGAGGGACATGGTGGCTTTCGGCAGCCTCATCAGAAATGTATATATGGATCCAATCCTACCAAAACCCTTCATCTCCCGCCTCACTCTCCATATCTGATCCTCTACAGAGTACTCTGTGGTCACATGTCGGCTCAGTGTGAACACCGAGTCTCCTCTGACCACAGCGGTGAAAAGAGATCCTTTACTGTTCCCGTACTGGCCTGACATGGCCGTCCACTGACCTGAGCTCAGGTTATAGCGGTCCATCACACACAGTAAGAAGTCCTCACAGGGTCCATTGCGCATCACATACAGATTGTCCTTATGGGCCACCATATATAGACCGTAACTGTGCTGGCGGATGAGTGTGGTGACCAGAAGCCACTGGTCCTGCTCAGGTACGTACTCGTGTATTTCCGTGGCCCCCTGCCGCCTCCAGAGACAGATAAAGATCCTGTTCATGGCTACAGCAGACACCACTGAGGCTGCAGGGCAGGGGAGGGGGGACACAAAGCTCCAGCTGCCATTGCACACCCTGTATCTCTCCACAGACGTCAGGGTCTTCATATTGTATTCACCTCCTACAGCGTACAGACAGCCCTCGTGCCCTATCAGAGTGAAGTTGTAGCGGAGCTGCTGGGGGCCACAGATGGTGGACCATGTGTTAGCTACGGGGTTGTAACAGAAGCCAGTCTCCACCACCTTCTTGCTGACATCATGCACTCCTCCGACAATGTAGAGTTTGTTCTCCAGGACGGCCACGCCTGCCATGGTGGTGCTGGTGCTCATTGGCAGGTGTGTCAGGACCTTCCACTGTCTGTCATCCTCATCCAGGTAGCAGACGGTCCTCTGGAGGTCCTGCAGCAGCTCAGTGGAGGGCGAGTGGCTGCACACAGCCACATAACTGCTCGGGAGGAGAGACTCAATGTACTCCACCAGCTGGTTGGGTAATGAGTGGAGCTCGTCTCTCAGGTCAGCGTACATGTCTCTGATGAACAAGGCTGAGCTGTGGGAGAGCTCCCACACCCCGAACGTGGCAGCAGTGTGGAACATGAGGAGGCAGTTCTCAGAGTTGACTATATTGATCAGGTGCTTGGTGAGAACCGGCACCTGCAGAAAAGCAGTGCACTCAATAGCTTCCACAATCTGGTCGCTATTCAGCACGGGTCGCTCCCCATCCAGGACCTGCAGCAGCACCAGAAAACCCAGAACCCCCACACATCGCAGCTGGATCTCCTCTTGCTGGCACTCTCTCATGCCTGACTGGAACAACGCTCTGAAGTACTCACAGTTCTCCGCCAGAAGGCTTTTCTCCACAGTGAAGGAGCTTTGGTCGATGTTGACCCTCAGGCTGCACGCTGGCTTACAGAGTCCTGGCTGCTGGCTAAGGAGTGGACAGCTGCTGGTCTCCATCACCTCCCTGCTGTGGATCTTCATGACATTCAGCTGGACTGCATGCACACAACAACAAGTGTTTGATCCACATAAACTCCAGCACTTGCTGGTGTTTTACCTCATTCTGCAGTGACACTGAACGCCTCCTGTCTGCAGCAGATGCCAACTGACAGCCTGCTCTCTATTTGTTTTCACAGCTCTGAGGACACACTCTATACATAGCAGGGGGGAGTGTGACACAGTTCAAGTACATTATGATGACATGCAGCCAGAAGAGAAAGAGGAGCTGGATAATGGCAGGGAGCTATGCATGTGCTGATGATTCATATGTTTCATTTTGCTCTTTGTTAGTGGCTGACAGTTATGGAACAGCTGAAGGTTTGTCCTTGAGGAGTCACACTGTAACAATAGGTGCTTCCCCTGGGTCACATACTGTACATGCCGCTATTTCAGCAGTCATTGAAAGTCTGAGTGCAGGACATGAGGTACTCTTACTTGTAACTAAGTACTTTCCCACTTTGGCACTGCTACTGTTACAGGGGTAAATTATTTTCCACTAAGTGTGTAAGTTCATCTTTATTCATCTTTAAAATGTGCTATCACCTCCGCCACCCTGCTTTCATTCATTCACCCACTTACGACTGTCTGTGGCCACCAGGGGGCCTAAAATCATCACACACAGGAAGGAATGCAAGTGAATCCATTTCAACATAATTTGGCTTTCAAACATTATTATTGAATTATTGTTTCCAAGTGATTTACATATTAGATCAAGATTTTAAAAATCTCATAGCTGCAAATGTAACAAATAGGAAACAAGAAAAACAATAAAACACACAAAAATACAAAAAGATTAAAAAAAGAAAGAAAGAAAAGATACAATAGCAACTTAATGTGTCAGTGGCGTGTTTACAGCTGCTGCTGCCAGATGTGAAAAAAAATGTAGCTTAAATATGAGCGTGACATTTCCTAGTGTAACTAGAAGAGGTCACTCAGTAGAGTCCAGATCTCTGCCAGGCAACAGATGGTGAAGCACCTACTGCAATGCCACCACAACTGACACAGATAAAAACAGTAAAGATTTGCAAAGTTTCGCCAACATTAATATGACCTTCACATATGCTGTCATGAGCTGAAACAAGATTTTAAACTTTTGAGCAGTTGTTGATCACTTGCGGCCCCTAGTGGTTAAGAAGAGTGAGAAGTCAGCTGTCAGTGGTCGTATAAAACAGAGCAGTCAACAAATAGAATTACTGTCTCACAGTTGTTTGTCTCCACCAACAAGTCAAGTTCCAGTTCACATGTCTGTCCACACTCATATAATGTCTGTACTTAAGACTTTGAAGGAGTTTAATATGGAACTGAGCACTATATTGACCTGTAACTTTGAAGGAATTTAATTAAAGGTATTCAGTGTATTTTTTGGAAAAAGGGGAAGTTCTCACTATACATGTGTGATTCCAGTGAATAATTTCCAGGTAGAAACATGCTGTCTCCACTTAGAGACTATTTTTTACAGAGGAGGACAGAGGACTGACAGAGATTTGAACATTATGATGTCACAGTGAAGTTGAGCTTTGACCTTTTAAATGTTAAAAAAAAAGTTTTTGCCTCATCCTATTAGATATTTGTGGGAAATTTTGTCAGAATTAGCATATAAAGTCTTTGAGTCATGGTAAAAAAAAATTGTCTTGTGAGGTCACTATGACATTCGACCACCAAAATCTTAATCAGTTCATCTTTGAGTCCAAGTGGACGCTTGAACCAAGTTTGGAAAAAATCCCTCCAAGAGAAATACCTAATGGGACCATGGTTTGAATTATGGGGGAGCTAAGGGGGAAATAACTCACCTGAAATGGACATGAGCTCCTCTGAAAGCCTAATCTGGGACATCTGAGGGGAGCTCTAAAACAAAAAAACAAAAATTGTGTGTTTATTCACATATTATATGTATCTTCACTAATTAACACCAGGCTGTGTGTGCTGTTGTGTGTGCCACCCTGACCACTGCACTGTCTGTGGTTCTGGCACGGAGCAGAGATGACTGACAGACAGAACATGTTACTTTGGTTCCTGTTTGCTTTTCGTTGTTGCAAATTGAACTTTTGGTCTGAATTCCACTTTCTCCTGATTATAACAATCCACAGACAGAAGGGAAACAACAGGGAAGTGAAGGGACGGTCAGTGAGGGGAGAGTGTGTGAGAGAGATGGACGCAGCAGAACAGCTGGTTCTATGTGCCTGTGATACTTCATGAAGTCCTGCCACGTAAAAACAAATGTGAGTTAATTTTGGTTTAAGAACTCTCCACATTAGTTTACATTCACAAAGATCAGATTATGATGTTGATATTCATGAAGGTATGTGTATGAAAAACAGAAAAATGTTGCTTGTGTCCCTCTGCTGATATTTGTGATTTTGTTTATTGTTTTTTGCTCTGATTAACAGTAACATGATTTTCAGACCCATCCTTAAATTGGCTGCACTGATGCGTACTTCCATGTGTGATATGTTTTAGTAGCTGTGTGCACTGGAAAATAGGGCTCTCCCGAGAGCCACTATGTAATTTGAACCCTGAACGGGACAGACATGAGGTCACAGTGACCTTTGACTTTTGACCATCAAAATCTAATCAGTCCATCTTTGAGTCCAAGAACCATTTGTGTAAAGTTTGAAGAAATTACCTCAAGTTGTTCCTGAGCTATCATGTTCACAAGAATGTGATGACCTGAAAACTTAATGCCTGTGGCCATAAAAATATGAAGGCATGAAATCATAAAATCATAAAATCAATCATAAAAAAGGCTTCTAATTATTCCCCCCAAAATGTGAATCTCAGAGGACCTTCAGCATATAATCATGGATGTGCACAAAACAATTGGGCTGATCGGTCCAGTTGTATTCAAGATTAGCCCCGGACAAGATGCAGATCCACTGATGATCACACACGCACTCATGCACACACACACAGAAGCGATCGAATAAATCCCTGAGGCTATACCTAACAGGAATAAAACTGCTGAGTGCTCTCTGGTGGGTAAAGCAATGGAAACTCTGCTACTAAATGGACTCAAAGATATTTTTTTTCCACTTTTGAGGATTTTATTATGGGATGTCCATCACATATAATGTCCATAAATCCATTTAGAAATAATAGACAAAGACAGCCTCCCACACATCCATACATTCATGGATCAGACTTTCAAAAACCCTGGACTGTGCAGAGTTTATGGAAAATGTGAAGAATATTTCCTTTGGGTGGGGGTATATGAGTTGCAAGGGTATTATCCTGGGCCCCAGAAAAGCTTGGACAGCCCCTGTATGAATAATCATAATGTATATTTATCTCCTGAGGCCTGACAAATGACCTAAGACACATGAATGCTCTGTGTGTAGACTCAGCTCAGTCTCAGCTCAGTGAATCAGCTGGTGTTTCAGCACAGTTCAGGTTTTACAGGCTCTGTTTGAAGTCTTTTTCCTAAAATGGAGAGGTCAGTGCATCAGTTGCACACGAGACTGTTTTTTTCCCCTCCTGGGAGCAGCAGAATCACACAGCCCAGCGATTACAGCACATGATCTGGAATATAATGTTTTCAGTCCACTTGGATCTGTTGTCCAAACTTTATTTTTTTCTTCGTCTTCATTTTTCCGCATGAAAAAACAAACATGTAGGACAGTATTTCTTTCACAGCCTGCCAGCATGGAAATGTCTTTTTTATCTACTTTGGGATTATCAAATGAGACCATAGATAGACTTTGTTTGTGGGAATAAAACCATGTCGCTGATGTTTGGGAATAAAGTGAAGACATGTCACTCTGCAGCAGCTCCTGACAGAAGTCCAGCCGACTGTAACCTGGTGCTGCTCGGTATGATGGGCTCCGGGAAATCAGGTGAGCTTTTATAAACTTCTGTTTATGTCATAATGTCTTACAAAGTGATCAGCTGACTGCATTAACACAAACCAGCAAAATTATAATACAGTGCAGAATTAACTTTTACTGTTTTATTAAAAAATACATTTTCTCCAGCACAGATTCATAAGAATAATTTGTCCTCTTGGTTTAAATTCATGCTATTTCGTAATAATATGGTTTTAATATGGATAATATGATACAATTAATTTAAATTAAATTATTTATTTCTGATATGAGAAGCATTTCTCCTGCCACAGTTGATATTAAATATGAAAGTTGCGTCATAGCTCCCTGAGTGAACTCCATCCAGATACTATATTTGTGCTCTCTGCAGAATGCTGTTTGTGTAGCCGTGGTTTTCTCAGGGCCCTCACTGACCCGAGGGTCCCCTGAGGCTCCACCATACTCTCTCAGTCACACTGTTATATATATACAGCATATGTGTGTGTCTTTGTTTTACAGCACTGATTGTCAAGTTCCTCACAAAGCGCTTCATCAGTGAATATGACCCCCATCTAGGTGAGATGTCTCACTTTCAGTTTAATAAAAATTATATCAAGAAAATCAGTGGTGGAAAGTAACTGAGTATATTAAGTTCAGTACTGTACTGAAGGTATATATAACATTGAGGTACTTTACTTTACTGGGTCCCTGATGTGAAAGTCCCCAAGTGATGCATGATGATGTTTAATATTCCTGACAATAAATTGATAATTAAAATAATTTGTAATTATTTAATAAGTGAAATCTGTAATTTTCTTTACTGTAATAAATCAGAAAAGGACCACGATGTGTCATCAGAGATCAAACAACATCTCAGGTTGAAATACTCACTTACAATACACTTACAACACATTTGACATGAAAGTCAAGCCACGGTGTCCCTCTTTGAAAAGTCCATTCCAGACTGGATCAACTGTTTTGAGAGTTCAGATTATTGCCAAATTTTTGCTGAATGAGTTAATGTCTGTTTATGAGTTGTAATAAATCATGAATAATCTTGTAGAAAGTGTAGATGTTTATAACCACTAAATTGAGCAAAAATATTAATGGAGTTTGGCAGACAGCCACTTAACTCATCATCCAGATTATGTTATTTCAGAGCAGTGGGCTTTTTTTCCCAGGATAAACAGACTGAACTTCACATATACAAAATCAAGCATGTTGTTAAAGATACATACTAGAAGAAATGATGTAGTGATTGTCTATATGAGGATTATTTAAGGAAGGAATTCTGGAAATAAACAAATATACAATGCGCGAATATCGTGAATTAGTTCAGGCAAAATTAAATGCCACTATTTCATAAACAGACATCAAACACAACAAGGAGAAATTGTCCTCCCGTCTCAGAAAAGTGTGATGTGTAACTTTTTTGGACATTGTAGCTGAGGTTCATTATCATTACAATGCTTGGCCTATTGTAGCCTGTACCTCAGGATATTTCTGGTCTAATGATGTCTATATGATTATTACGCAGGCAACAGATGGTCTATCAACACTGGTGAACTCACCAGTAAATGTTAACATCTGTAGAGTAGAATAACTGACTGATTGATTCACAGACGTTTCTTCTTCTCCCTTATTAAAAATGTCTGTAAATACTCAAATTCAAATTCAAAATTTTAACAGCTGAACACAAGTTGTCTCCTACTTCACTGTAAAGTCTCAGCATTCTCAATATTAATGATGTGGAGATGGAGTCAGGTTTCCACGTCACAGCAGTGGAAGTCGCTTACTGGACCCTGATTAGGTGTAAAAGCAGCTGTGATGTCATACAAGCTGCAGGTACACGCAGGTGTAAAACTGACAGAGACTTTCCTCCTTCTGACCAGATGAATGAGAGAACAAACTTGAAATGTCCATCAGTCTGCACAGTAAAGGTCAAAGCTCACGCTGAAGTCAGTGACATCACAGTGATGTAACAATGAGCACAAACACGTTTGAGTGGAGGGTGACATTAGGTGAAGGATCTGAGCACTTCTTCCTCTTCTGTAGACAACATTGGGTTGTATCTGTGAAAGTGTCTCTTCTTCTGTGTCCATGTAGAGGACATCTTTTCATCAGAGGAGATTGTGGACCAGCAGCCAGTCACAGTGAGAGTGATGGACACTTGTGACCAGGTATGTGTTGACTGTCAGTGTCAGCTGGAAGGCTTGAAGGTTTCACTCACATATTCTCTCCTGCTGACTGCTTTACAAGTCCACCATCATTTTATATTATTCTTTATTGTGTCCACAAAAAACAGAAAAAAGTGTTATCACAAGTTCAATCAGGCCAACATCTACTCTACTACACACTGTGTACAAATAGTAACCTAACTACAAAAGCAATATCATAAATTAGATGATGATGATGATGATGATGATGATTATTATTATTATTATTAGTAGTAGTAGTAGTGGTAATAGTAGTAGTAGTGATATAATAATAATAATTATTATATAGAGGGAAGAAAATACATTAATGACTCTCCATAAATATATATCAGTGTGTTATTACTGTAATACTCACTCAACCCCTCCCAGCAGTCAATCCCCTGGGACACATCTGTTTCAAGTCCAGAAGTCCAGAACTGAGACAACTGCCAAAATCATCCATCTGGCCACTTTTAACCCATTCACACTCGTTTTCATTCTGTCCTTATGAGGAGGTTCAGGGGATAAATCCATTTTTTTAAAGTGGGGTTGTAAGAGGTAAATGTAGAGCCAGTGAAAAAGATGTAAATTTAACATACACTCCAACAGAAATTGTTTTTTGTTTTTTTAGGTGGGCCTTTATGGCTAAAAAACATTTTTCTGCTGAACCCGTCTGCAACCATACAATGCAGAGCTCCCATACGGGTACCTTATATAATCACACTTGAAAAAAACAAACAAAAACAAACTATCCTTTTGACTTGTCATGCTAAAACGTCTGGATCACGTCACCACAGGCCAGCAGACCATGCAGACCGTATTCATTTGGCTCACCAGTGTGAAATTGATGCTATTTGTAATTGAAAAACATTTAAAGTGAACAGGACATTATCTTCAGGCTACTGGAAAACCAGCAACCTACAGGAAATTGTACCGTTGTGGAACAGCCTGTAGGAACCAGTGTGTTTGATCATTTGTGTTACATTTAAATGCTTGTTTTTAGTTTCCTGGTGTGTGGTTTTCCCGACACAATATGTTAAATCATTTGTTAAAAAACAAAATAGTCATGAATGCATATTACACACTGTCTTATATTGGTTGAACTGTATATACACCTAAATACACCATACCAAAAATGTCATGGTGGGAATCCAGAATGGTACTTTGTTACTTCAAAGCACATTTACATTTTAACAGTTTCCTATGATTTAATGATCAAATAAAGAGCATTAAAAAATAAATAAATTTTAATTTAACCACCAATAAATGTGAATCAATTTTTTCAGATTGTCAAATTAAAGAATAAAACATTCTCAGATCATTTTAGTAGAAAGCAAAGGCCACAAAAAACAAATCTCACGTGAGTAGTTTCTGGAGGGCCCTGCCTCTTTTTTAAAGTACTGCACCATAACTGAGGATGTGTCGTGTGAATGTAAAGGGCCGAATTGGGTACATCACCGAGGCAACACCATTACCATCGAGACTATTTTGCCACATGAACTGTCTTGTTTATTATATAACATAGTCATCAGATTATCCACAGATATTCAGTTTAATATCACATAAGACAAAGAAAAGTATCAGATTGTGCAGTGTGATAATCAGCCTGAAGGCTGGTCACAGTCATGTCATCAGTGTGCTGTAGTACAATTATAGGTACAGTGATTGAAATGCAACAATACATAAAAATGAAAGTACTGATTTTTGATCATCTGATTTTTTTGATTATCATTTGGACTCAGTCTGCATTTTTTGTACATCAGAGTCAATAAAAGTAGAATAAAAGCAAGGAAAAAGCAAACCTCAGACCCATTTCTGGGTGAGTCCTGACACCTGCTGGTGAAACACAGGAAATGTTTACCACAGACACTGAATGCCTCACTGAGACTCTGAAACACTCTGTACAATCAAAAACAACACGTAGATCGACACATTCAAATCATCCACACATGACTGTCATAATAATAAGTTCAAATATCTTTAAAAACTGTGATTTAGTGATGTTTGTGCTTTGTGTGTTTTTTGGTTTTTGTGTGTGTGTGTGTGTGTGTGTGTGTGTGTGTGTGTGCATGTGTGCTTGTGTGTGTGTGTGTGTGAAGGAGGGTCCAGTGAACTGTGAGCGCTACCTGTCGTGGGCCAGCGCCTTCCTCGTCGTCTACAGCATCGACAACATGGAGAGCTTTAAAGGCTGCCAGCTGTACCTGCAGATGCTCGCCCTGCACAACAAAACCTTCAAGCCTCAAACTCCCATCATCCTGCTGGGGAATAAGCTGGACCTGGACAGACACAGGCTGGTATTTCTGTGTGTGTGTGTCTGTGTATCACCTAGTCTCTAGAGACTGTCGGTATATGTTATGTTCAGGCTACAGATCATGTCCTGCAGTACAGACCTCTGAGTTCAATGTTATTTTATTAAAATAATAAAAATAATAAATAATAAATAATAAAATAATAAAATAATGTTGCTCATGTATGGTTTGTGGTGGGCAGTCAACAATGTGGAGAGTTCAGACCTTAAAGGGAGCCCACTCAGTTACTTGTACTTGTTGAGTGTGTAGACAGAAGTACTGAACTTTTTATTGTGTGTCTCAGGCAGGTGAGTCAGTGTGACGCTGAGGCTCTGGCATCTCGTTTCGGCTGTTTGTTCTTCGAGGTGTCAGCCTGCCTGGACTTCCTGTCTGTGCAGCATGTCTTCTACGAGGCGGTGAGGAGGGCGAGACGTGGTGGGGAGCGTGGCCGTCTGGTCCCTGCCGTCTGCCTCAGCGAGGACAAAGCGCTGCTCGGCGTCCCGTCCTTCACCACACCCTGCTACAAGGAGCTGCCGGCCCCCGCCACCGCCAAGCTGGTCACTGTGAAGACGTCCAGAGCTCAGAGCAAACGGCGGGCCGCCACACTCACCCTGCTCAAAGGCTTCAAGATCTTCTGACACCATGTGACCCCCTCACCTGTCTCCACTGACACTGTCAGAGACTTATTAGACAGTACTCTAAAATGAGCAGAACAGGGGGTGGACACAAAAATATGAACAGCTACAAAGAAACTAAACACATACTGATGCTTCTCTGAATGCTTTGATGAGAATGCAGTCCCCCCTTCGTATTAGCTTTTCATCTTGTTCCTAAAATGATCTCCTCGATGTTGCTGACCACAGAAGCTCAGGACTCTCCTGGATGATATAACCAACCTGCAGGTTTGACTGATTTCAACCTTGTAGTTCAACTTTGTCATTTTGATGGAAGGGTCTAAATACCGATGTACACCATGAGCCTCGGCCTGTGTTGCCATGAACAAGAGGCCAGTCTGAGGCATGAATCAGAAATGTTGCAAATTCAAAACACTTAGTTGCTTAGTTGTCTTCATAATCTTTAATCATTCTCCCCAAAATTCAAAATTATTTTCCCACTGGCCTATAGTGCTGTTTATCCACTGAGATTTTTTTGGCGTGAGTTGAGTTTTGGACATATCAGCCATAGAGAAAAATTAAAAACCAAAAAAGCTAACCAAATACTAATGCACAGGCCTTGTTGTGAGCAGTTTCATGTAGGAACTACTTTCTTTTTGCAGTAGAATCAACCAGAACTACTTTCGTTTTGACTAAAAAGTACATGAAACTGCTCACAACAAGGTGTGTGGATTATTTTGAGTAAATGGGTCCTGATTTTTACAAATATTTTTTGGCTCTTTGAGCACCACAAGCCGAATGCCATTTAGTCCCATTATACTGGAGAGAAGGTGGATACCTCTACGGCTGATATCTCCAAAACTCTGCAACTCACACCAGAAAATAGATAAATAGCATGGGCCAGGGGAAAAACATGTTTTTGAATTTGGGGTGAACTGTGCCTTTAAACTGCTGCCTGCTGTTAGCTCTCTTTCAGTTTTTATATCCACAAGTGTCTTGTGCCTGTTGTTCATATGTTGTACTGATGATGATGATGATGATGATGATGATGATGATGATGATGATGATGAGCTCCAACAGTCCCCCAACACTGCCTGTGAGAAAAACGAAAGATTCTTTTACTTAAATTGCTTCACCCATTTCACAACTCAGTGACAATGATGGAAATCATAATATATGATGGCCTTCACACTCACACCACAGCTCAGTGGGGTTATGAAGGAGAGACGGGTGCATGCTGGAGTTCCAAAATCAACAAGAAATCAGTTATTGAAGTTTGGTTGCTGATTGGAACGCTTACAAACACGGTTGGAGCTGCAGCATAGGCTGTGATGCGCAGCTCATGGAGCTGATTAAGGTACTTTAAAACACTTGGTGTCTGATTTCTGCGACGTGCATCAAAAGTCACACTGTGAAAATATGGTGAGAGGAGCCAGAGGGAGGTCACACATCAGAGAAGCAGCAGGGAGAAACGGTGTGTGGAGCCAGAATATTCTCATATCACATATCACATATTTGGTGAGTTCTGTTTTGATAAGTTTGACTGAAATGTGTCTTATGATGATAACATGTTTTTGTAAATGGAGTCTGGTAACTCTGAACATAGTGATAAATTGTCTGTTTGTGGTAAAACAAAAAGGAAAGGGATCCTCTCCATGATCTTGTCAGACACTCAGAGTAACAATCTGAGTCTGTCAGTGGCAAAAACAGGCACTTTAGTGGACGTACTCTGACGGTGTACACTTGTTAATAAGGACTACAATGCAGCCCGTTGTGCAGCTGACGACTGCGGCACTCTAACTTATCAATCAATCAATCAGACTTTATTTATATAGCACTTTTCAAGCAATAATAGCAGCTCAAAGTGCTTTACATAAAAACAATAGACACAAATGAACCCTCCCCACCACCACCACACGCACACACACGCACACACACACACACACACACACACACACACACACACACACACACACACACACACACACACATATTAAAAACACAGAAATTATGTTATAATTATTATGTGCGCTCTCTTTCTGGTCATCGTCAGAACTCGTGCAGCGGAGTTCTGAAGATGCTGTAGTGGAGTAATGCTTTTTTTAGAGAGACCAGAAAGAAGAGCGTTGCAGTAATCTATTCTACAGGTGATAAAAGCGTGCATTAGTGTCTCTGTGTCGGTTTGAGACAAAAATGGCCGCACCTTGGCAATGTTCTTGAGATGATAAAAACCACTCTTAACTATACTTTTTATGTGAGCATTAAAATTTAATTTTGAATCTAAAATAACACCAAGGTTTTTTACCTGCTCGGACGTATTAAAAGGTTTTGAGTTTTAGATTAAGTGTTTCTCCGTGTGCTTCAGGACCGATGACAAGTACTTCTGTTTTGTCCTGGTTGAGCTGTAAGAAGTTACCTGCCATCCATGACTTGATATCTAAAATACATTTAAAAAGAGCATCTATTGGCCCTGTGTCATCAGGAGACACAGCTAAAGCTGTGTGTCATCAGCATAACTATGGAAATTAATGCCGTGTCTCCTGATGACGTCCCCCAGTGGCAACATATACAGATTAAAAAGAATTGGACCTAAAATTGAGCCTTGGGGGACACCACACCTCAGTTCATAGCTCTTTGAAGAATGTTCATTCATGTTTATAAAAAATTCTCTGCCAGTGAGATATGATTTAAACCAATTAAAAACGGTACCAGAGAGGCCAATCATGGTATGAAGTCTGTCCAGGAGAATTGAGTGGTCAACTGTGTCAAATGCTGCACTTAGGTCGAGCAAGACAAGGACAGAAAGTTGCTTCATATCCATGTTGCACCTTAGGTCATTTACAACTTTTGTTAATGCTGTCTCTGTACTGTGTTTGGCCCTAAAACCAGATTGATAAATCTCAAAAATATAATTAGAGTTTAAAAAATCATTCAGCTGATTAAACACAAGCTTTTCTAAAATCTTCAGAACATTCAGAGTTGGGAAGTAACTAAGTACAAGTATTTTGTTACTGTACTTAAGTAGATTTTTCAGGTATCGGTGCTTTACTTGAGTATTTATTTTTCAGATGACAAAAGACAAAACAAGACAAAAACAACATAAAAGACGCAGCAAGATTAACAAGATGTAACAACACTAAAACAATGTAAAAGACAGCAAGATAAAAAAAAGTTGTAACAAGATGAAAATTACATAAAAGATGTAACAAGATGAAAAAGACAAAACAAGGAAAATGGTGTACAGGATGAAAAAGGTGTAACAAGACAAAAAACAAAATAAAAGACGTAAGGGGACAAAAAAGATGTAATGGCAAAAAACAGCATAAAAGATGTGACGAGACAAAAAAGATGTAACAAGACAAAATATATTACCAGACAAAAAAGATGTAAGAAGATGAAACAGAGGGAGACTCAACTGTAGAGAAAAGTTTCAGTTAACTTTGCACACTAACAGTAAATAGAAATGTCCTTCAGAAGTGTACTTGAGTACATTTCACAGTCTGTGCTTTTTCACTTTTACTTGAGTAAAGAAGTTGTATTAGAACTTATACTTCACCAGAGTCTTTCTTATACACCAGTATCTGTACTTGTACTTGAGTACAGAGTGTGTGGACATAATGTAACATGTATTAAATCATTATTTCAGCCTTGTTCAGTTGTCTGAAGAGGATCTACATGAAGAATTCAGCTGCATTTAACAGAGTGAGGGTGAGCAGAGAAAACCAGTCACAGGGAGGAGCTGTGTGGTAGCAAAGTTAAGAAAATGTTTCCAACTCTCTCTGTGATCACTAACAAGAGATTCAGCTGTTTTTGTTGTTCAGGCGTCTCACTGTGGGGAGACGTCTCCACTAAAACCACCTGGAAACTCTGTTTATGAAGACATAGTGCAACACCATGACTGCCTTCAAAAGCGGCTCTGTAAGAATGTGTGCTGTTATTCCCCTGTGATTCATGACGTCAGGACCACAAAGACAAAGACAGAGTACAGAGATCAGAGAGACAGGGCTGCAGCGTGAACAGTTTGAAGTCGGAAGCTTGTTCCAATCTGAGGGAGCAGCATGCATCAAAGATCTTCTCTCTTCCTACTGAAGCATCTGAAGAATACTGATGTCTTTAAAGTGGCAGAAAATCTGCTGATCTGCTGTCCAGGGAGCTAATCAACTACTGTATCTGGAAATACTGTATGTTGTAAAACCATAACACAATATTTGAGGGAATTTCACTAGGACTTGAGGTTGAACTGAGTAGAATTTGGTGATGAAAAGTCAAGATCGCAGTGACGTCACGTAACACATTTTTGACCATAACCAAAGAATTTATGCACTTTTCATACAAACATCTAATAGAATAAAATGATGAGATGTTGACATTTTATATCCAAAAGGTCAAAGGTCAACTTCACTGTGACATCATAATGTACTGTCAAAATAGTCTATGAAAACAGCATATTTCTACCTGGAATCACACATGTCAATATATATATGATCCATTTTGCAAAAAACAAAACAACAAACAAACAAAGACAAACAAACAAAAAAACTATGAATTTTCTTTTCATTTTCATTTTATTAATTTCCTTCAAAGTCTTCACTACAGACATTATGTGAGTCTGGACAGACATGAGAGTAAACTCATCTCCCAAACAATGCAAGTGAATGGTGACCAGTTATAAAATGGAGAAAAACAACAGAATAAAAATACAAAATGCCTCCATACTGCTCGTCTGGTGTAATCCAAGTCTCCTAAAGCCCCAACATGCCAAGTTGACTAAAAAATGTTATTTACACCATGTTTTTGGTCTGAATTTTCACTGTAGATCCTCAGCTTGGAGACACGTTCACATGCACACTGTCTGAACTGTATGTGTGTGTTGTGATGGTGTGCAAACGGCATGTTGGGGCTTTAGGAGACTTGGATTACACCAGATGAGCAGTATGGAGGCATTCTATGTATTGTTTTGTTTTGTATTTTCCAGTTGTTTTTTTTACCTTTGAAAACTGGTCACCATTCACTTACAGTGTTTGGGAGATCCTGCAACACTATCGCTTTAAAGAGACAGTTCACCCCAAAATCAAATAAACATATTTGTCCCCTGGCCTGTAGAGCTGTTTATCTATCTGGATTTTTTTTGGTGTGACTTGCAGAGTTTTGGAGATATTATCTGTAGACAGGTCTGCCTTCTCTCCAATGTAATGGACTAAATGTGTGCAAAGCACCAAAAAATGCAATTTAATGTTGGAACTACTTTCTTTCTGCATAGAATCTACCAGAACTACTTTCTAATCTGCTGGAACTACTACTACCACTACTTTCTTTCAACTAGAACGAAAGTTGTTGTTGGTGCTTTTGTTGGTTGCACCACAAGCCAATTGCCATTTAGTCCCATTATCTCTACAGCTGATATCTCCAAAACTCTGCAAACTCACACCAAAGAAATCCAGATGGATAAACAGCACTACAGGCCGGGGTTTTTGATTCTGGGGTGAACTGTAACTCAATTTTTCCAATTTATCTGATAGAAAGCAAATAAGTGTATTTCCAAAAATAAAACTATTATAACGTGCATACCCTGATACATATCATGTACAACAAGACCTTTTATCATTTCTTTAAAAACAAATTTTATTTTTTGCTAAAGGACTAAACTAACCTTCTTCATGTCACAAAGCATTGTCACAACATTCTGCCAGTCTTCAAACTGATACTGTTTTTGATTTTTACACCTTTGCAGTGATTTTGGACTGATTGTGGATTTAGGCGGACAGCATCTTTTACAGGTTCTACATGCTGCTACATCCTGTGGGTGGAGCAGTGGGTGGTGAAGGGTTAAACTGTAAACTACCAAGAAGTCTTCAAAAAAAAAAAACAAGCTAACACTGTGTGAGATTAGCTGTAATCTGTAATCTGAACTCTTCACTCCATCGTCTTCACTGCCTCATCAGCCTCCAGCTCAGCAGCTGACACCTCCTCCTGCTTCTCTTCCTGCTTCTCCTCCTGTTTGTCCTCCTGCTTCTCCTCCTGCTTCTCCTCCTGTTTCTCCTCCTGCTTCTCCTCCTGAGCTGCAGGATCCGGGTATAGACAGGAGGTGTTGCCATCTCTCCACGTCACCACTATGTCTCCTGCTTTGAGCTCGCTGACCTCCCCGTTGGACGGGGAGGTTTTGTGTCCCTGTGGTGATGGTGGTTTGCTCCTGCTGTCGTCTCTGAGCAGTGAGATGACCTGCAGCTCCTCACTGGCGCCCCTCTGAACCACTGCAGCTGCTGCCTTGTACTTTGCAATCTTCTTCCTGTTCCTGAATGGAAAAGACAGGAAAATGTGTCATAAAACATTATTATTATTTGTTTTCGTTCATGAAAATATCATTGTATAACTTCAGCTCATACTTGTTGGCCATGGCTCCCATTCCCAACAGCATGAAGCCAACGAGAAGGCAGACGAAGGCCAGTCCCAGCAGCACAAACTTCCACGTGGTCGCTGCAACGGCAAGAAGACAACACTCTGGTAAACATGCAGTTCATAATAATCATATAAATACAGTGTTTTACAATAAATAACATAAAACAACTGGGGCTGCAGGAGGCACTTAGGACATGCGCATGAGTATCCTGCAATCAGGGTTTTGGAGGATAGAAGAGAAAAGACTTCACACTCCAGCTGATTGTTAATAGGCTGCACTTTTAAGGACGTGTTGTTCTGATATCATCTCCAGAACTTTAAAAGAACTGAAACTTCCACAGAACAGGATCCATTTCAGAGACTTGTGAGGGTCTGACACTGTGCTCAGCCTCAAATAACAGGTCAGAAATGTATCCTGAGGCTGAACCCGCTGAGTGATCAGTGACCCACTGATCAGTCAGATGGCCTCTTCTATTAGCACCAGCTGAGATGCTGCAGGAGCTGCAGCATTTTGAAACAATCTGCAATGATGAGAGTGATTTCTGACACACCATATTTTCATTTGGATGAAGTATTTTGGGAGCCGCATCACTTACGGTCCTCTGTGCGATAGAACCAGCGTAGGTACTCTCTCTGTTCCTCTGTCATGACCTCCAGTCCGTCTGTTTTCTCCTCCGCAAACTCGTCAGGTTCTTTAGACGCCCTCCTGGATCCTGGAGGACGAGCAAACACACACATAAAACACAAACACTGAACATATATTTTATTATCATCAGTCTTATGTTCAGTTATGACTCATAGTCATAATTATGAAATCAAAATAAGAATAGAATAGAATAGAATAGAATAGAATAGAATAGAATAGAATAGAATAGAATAGAA
>JAJHUR010084962.1:0-24386 GCA_027495735.1 Lutjanus campechanus
CTCACATCTGCAGCCCAGGCAGAATTCACTGTCCCGCCCTGCTGAGTCCTCTCTGCGCTCCCATTCTTTCCACCCACACTCCTCCATTAACTCTTCCCTTCTTTTCTTTGCATGTATGACCCCAACCTGCTCTGTATTTTTGTCCTTTTCCTCCCACGTCTACTCCGTCTTCCCTCGTTGCTTTCCCACTTTTCTCTCTTTACTCCCACACATCCGTCCCCCTGCTTTTCCTCTACATGTCCCTCCGCTGTTGTATCTCTCACTGTACCTCCTCCTTATCGTCTCCATCCATCACCCTCTCTCCCTCTCTCCTCCTCTTACTCTGTCCATCCATCTGTGGGTCTCTGGTGGTGGCCTCATCGCAGATGGTAATGGGAGCACACCAGAACAAATTGAAGCGGGGAGGCCATCGCCATTACGAGCCGCTTCCCCCGTCTCCCGTCTCTCCTTGTCTCTTCCCAGCATGTCAGCCTGACAGGCCTGCCGGTGGAGGGAGGAAGGGGGAGAAAGATGGACGGTTGGATGGGGGAGGACAGAGAGAGGGAGGAGGGCGAGGATGGAAAATACAAAGGGCAGGAAAGGAGGAGGAGGCTAGAAAGAAAGTTAGAGGGCAGTAAGGGACAGAGGAGGAAACGAGGGAGAACAAATGTCCTCACTCCCCTCTGGTCTCTCATCTGTTTGGTTTTGTCAAACTGTGTGTGTGTGTGTATGTGTGTGAGAGACCCAATACATTTTACAATTAAAGGCTTTATAAAGCCTGATTAGCCTCTTTCTCATCCCAGTAGTGCTAAAGGTACAGTACGGATTAACTGAAGTGTGTTACCTACAGTAGATGGCGGTCGGCACGCCCAAAGTTTGGAAAAGCAGAGAGGGATACCAGCACAGAAACTAAGCAATTTACCAGGGCTGTAGTAAAATTTTGGTTGAAACTTCTACCTACTCTTGGTCAGTGGGGAAAAAACCAAACATCTGGACACAGATAAGATATTGGCCTATTACAAGTAAAATCATGTAGCTGCAGAGGAGGACAAACAACTGCTGCAGCCTGTTGCACCAGCTGTGTGCAAGTTCAGACTGAGCCTAGTTATAACCAGGACGAACGTTTGTGTGCTGCACATGTTGCCTATGCCTATTTTCAAGTCTTCCCTGTAATGATTATTTTCATTATTGCGTAATCTGTCAACTATTTTCTCCACTGATCGATTAGTTGTTTGGTCCATAAAATGTCAGAAAAGGGTCAAAAATGTCAATCAGTGTTTCCCAAAGCACCAGATGGCGTCCTCAGGAGTCTTGTTTTGTCTGCAACCCAAAGATATTTAGTTTACTTTCAGAGAGGAGTCAAGAAACCAGAAAGTGTTCACACTGAAGAAGCTGAAATCTGAGAATTTTGACATTTTTTGTTAAAGAATGATGAAAACTGATTAATCATTTATCAAAATAAATGCAGATTCATTAATAAATGCATCATTCCTCAGTGCAGTGCATGTCAGGGCAAAAAAAAATGTGAGTAACAGGGGTTCAAAGATTATTTCTTTATTTATTCATTTGTTAATTTGTTACCTCAAGGCAGAAAATGAGGGAGTAAGGCCACTCATCTGTGCCTTTAGCTGGCCCTGGACCAACTGACCAGAAGGTGTCAGTTGTGCAATATACTGCTGTAGACAGGGTCAGCAGCAAAACATGTTTTAACCTAAGAAAAATCAACATCAGCTGATCAAGTGTATGTTATATTAAGAATATTTTCACCACTTTACTTTGTTGCCAGACAACCTTCTCCGGCCTTGGTTAGTTTATTTGTGTTATTGTGTCACTCGGGTGAATCCAAACTAACCTTTTAAAACACAGATGTCTCACAAAGGCACAAACAAACTAAGCAGTCAAGGCAGCAGTAGACAAGGTAAAGTGGTGAAAATATTCCAAATATAGTGTGCACTTAAACTGATATTGATTCTTTTTAACAACTCTTGAGCGACTTCAACAAATGTCCTGCAAGTTAAAATGACTGATTTTGGCAGTGGAGTCTAGATGAGTGAGACAGAGCGATATTTGGCTTGTAACAGTGGTTTCCTGTCTGAAAAGGCTGTCTGTTGGCAAGTAAAGCAGTGAAAATATTATAAACATAGCATGCACTCGAACTGATATTGATTTTTTTAGGTGGACCTTATTTAGGCGGCTAAAATACATTTTGCTGCTGATTCTGTCCACATCTGTATTTTGCTTAGCCTCATACACGTGCTCCTGCTGCATCTTCAATCTGGGGGCAAGCTGACCACCATCTTCTGTAGCTAATACACTGACTGTCGATAAGTATCTCATACAACCACACTTCAAATAATCTGAACTATCCCTTTAAGGGGTAATATTTATCAAAATTAAAACCACATTTCCCATCATCCCATCTCTTTACTGAGGAGCACCCATAGTTTCCCCTCGTTATTTCACCGCTTCCATTAATGCTCATGCCAAGTAACTCTGTTTACAGTGAATAAAACATCACTCTCCTCCCTTTTGTACCGCAATTCAGCTCATTTCCTACAATATCCAGCCTCCTGGGACACCAGGAGGCTGCACGTCCTCTGAATGGTGATCTCGTCTGCTTACACTGATTATATCATTTCTAAGTTAATGTGGTGATTACTTATTGATGTTTAAGTGCTACACGGCACCTCTGCGAACAGCAGTGGCTATTTTGATTACAGCTTTTGCTCATCTAAAATAGACATGTTTGTGCTGAATCATCTCCAAAACAAATCTCTTTGCCACACTGGGTGTGCAGCCTTGCATGCGTCTGTTTATGGGTCAGAACGGAAAACATCAAGTGAGTCAAGGCGTCACAGGTTCAGTCCTGGCACTCTTGAAAGTTAAAGCTATGATATGTAACATTTCTACATTAAAATGTCTAAAAATGTCAGGCATGTTTCATTTTGTTGAGTTGTGTACTTACATTATCCCAGATGTTTCCAACACTGTTCAAACACAGAGAAATCAGTAATGAATTCATGGTAATGGTTTCCTGTTAGACATTGCTTGCTAGTTGCTATAACTTCTGGGAAAACACCGGATCAATACATATTGTCAGAGAGTGAGGAAGGATGTTGGCAAAGGTGGTTTACCATAATATGAATAAAACTTTGTTAAATAGTGAAGACAACAACTCTAATGATCCCACACTGCCTCACAACATCATCAAACTATATTGTTTGTCATTGTTATAATGTGAGAGAGACTCCTAGTGGCAGAACTTTCATATAATACGTTTAAAACCCTGGATAGATGGTGATAAAGTCTGCAATGTGTGATAACATATTGTGATGGCAGTATGACTTGTGATATATATTTAAACAAATATTGATGTGTGCATGGGCAGTAATGTTTTGAAATGGGGGAACATACATAATCTATGAGGGGTCCGGGAGTAAAAGAATTTTTTACTTTTTTAAAGTTACAGTATGCATCAATCATGCATTCAGGGCTCCATCTGGTCGGTCGAATGTTAGCATGCCATTATTATTCAGTGGGTTTCAGGCAGTCTTTTTGCAACATATTTATCCTACATGTTCATATGACAACAATAATGGAAATACAATTTTTATCAAACTGCTGACTTTTTGGATTTCAATCAGATTTTTTCACAAACCTGCTGAAAACGATTCATCACATTTCTTTTGACTTGAAAATGCTCTCAGATCTGAGAGAACACCAGAGGTCTTCTAGGTTGGTAAGTTGGCTGCAGCTCAGAAACAAACTCGCTCTGAGACATGTTTCAGAATGACTGTACAATATATCATCGGCCATGATGAATAATACAATATCTGAAGTGTAATTCACAATAGGGCCATATTAGCCTGCAGCTGCTGCAAAGCCCACATTTGATCTTTTTTGTATTCCTCAAGGTTGCAAACGGCAAGAATGAAGCAGCTATTGATTTTGTTTGGAGTCATTTTCCACATATCTTCACTGTCAACATTAAATCACCTTCATTATATGATTTCTCTCATGTACCTCCACCAGCAGCAAAAGTTACTCCCTTAAAAAAATATTTATCAGTTTGTAGTCTCTTACTCTCAAAAGGATAGAAACAGAGATATTAAACAACTTTATCGCTACTTTCAATCCCTCCCAGCCCATCGCATCCTATAATCCCAGCAACCCAACAAATAACAATCAAAATAAAGGAAAAACAATTATGGCAACATTAAAAGTATTACTAATACACTTGGTTAAGAAATATGAATAACTGAAAAGAAAAAAAAAAGAATATAGAGTAAAATAGAATTAAAGCAAAATAGAATGGGTTTGGCTCAGGGAATGCCTTAATATTCAAATCCAATATTTCTTTTCTGTATCCTCTTACATCTCACTTTCAAATGTTAGTTAGATTCCTAATCCTGTGATTTATTTACTCCGTTTCATAGATTTCATTGGTCGTGTCCATCCATTTGCTTCGCTGTGGTATCGCTGGTTTCAACCAGTTTTTGGGTTTTTTTTTTTTGCTTAAGTGCCGCTACTTGTAAAATTCTAAAAATATATTTATCAAATTGTTGAGAACATGGCTGAAGTACTCTGACAAGTAATAACTGCCTGGGCCCACATGCAGTGTGCACTGAAAAATGTTACTGGACATGAAAATAATAGATTGGTGTGGTTCGCTTCTACCTCCCGACATTTTCGCCAACAACTTGGTGTTGCCTTCTTAGAGCATCACGCAGGGATAATAGAGGCTACATTTGCTACATTTTGCTTTTCTTCTTGTTCCCAACTCCACCAATTTCATATTATTTCATCCATATTTATCTATTATAAACATATTAGGTTGTTATTGATTTTTACATGTTAATTGTTCAAGGTTAAAGATTTTACACAATGAAAATTAACTTAATTTAAAAGCTATTTTAAGTATCAATAAAATGGTAGATATAAGGTAAATCATTGTATTTGATGGACTATTTTTGCTCTGAGTCTATATGTGATTAATCATGTAATCATTTAAGATAAAAAAATATATAACTTCTATAGTGTAAGGTACTTGCTTGATAAATTTTTCCTAATCATTCTTAGTGAAGAGCCTTTTCACTCCTAAGTTGGCACTTAACCCATTTTTAGTGTAAGTTTCAGGTTTACTGAAGACACAAACTTTTTGTTTCGTGGTTAAAAAAAAGTATTTTTAAGAATCTGTTTGCGTTTATCTTATTCATCTTCTATTCTTTTTTTGTTAACTGCAGTAATTCAGCTCAGCTCCCTGCAAAATGTTGTTCTTATCTGTCTTATCTAATATTTTCAGACAATCATCCATTTACAAGTTATAAACGTTAAGAAAAAACATGGTTGTGGTTTGTATTTACCTCAGGTAGGGATATCTAACAAACTAAAGCCCTTTGGAGGGGATTTGTTCCTTACCTGTTCCCTTTATATGCATGATTCACCCTCAAATGCAGTAAGAAAAGAGGAACATTTCACTGTTAACATGAGGAGGTCCTCTACAGATAAACACCACACTCTGTTTTCTTTCTCTCTCCAGCCTGCGACATGAATGTGCACAAGCAGTGTGTGGTCAACGTGCCAAGCTTGTGTGGTACGGACCACACGGAGCGCCGGGGTCGCCTCTTCCTCAAGATCGAGGTCAACCTGGACAGGCTACACGTCACAGGTTGGTCCTGTTCTCAGTCGGTGTGTAGATTTGTGTTGTGCAGCACTTCAAGGCTGCTAAATCTCAGAGTGACGTGAGTAAGAGGCTCCCTGATGTGACTGTGAGAGGTTGATTTTCAGACCATTGAAAGAAATCTCTGGGTTTATTCATATTTATATCTGTCTGGTACTATGAGTCTCTCAGACTTGTGTTAATTAACTATTCAGAAAAATGTGTTGATTCTGCCTGCAGACACTCGTCTCATGTGCTCTCATTCACTCGGGGGACACTGAGGGGACGTCTGGGCATGCTGTCTCAACCTGCACCTTTACTGTGCTCAACATGTTATTTTCCTCAACACAGACTTCTTTTGTACACGCTTAGAATTAAAGATGCTAACGAGAACCATCAGCTTGTCCCCACAGGAGAACCCAAGGCCAAACCTTTCCTAAAGGTTAACTCGGAGCCCTTTCAGAGTTCAAGGATCTCAACAATCCTTGAAGAACTCTCTCTCTCAAAATGGGTTCTTTGGATGAAAAGATTTCTTAATGGAACCTAGAACCCAACATGAAGTTTCATACCATATCTGAAATCTTCAACCCAGAATCCCCATTGAGAGGTTCTACAGAGAACCCTTCTGTGATGTAATGGTTGTGCCTAGAGCCCTCCCCGAGGATTCTATCAAGAACCTTTTCACCATTTAAGGGGCTAAGAAGGTTCTTTTACCAAGAACCTTTTTATAGCAAAAGCATTTAATCTTGAACACATGAAGGGGCTTCTACTGAGAATCTTTTTTGTTCCAAGGATTTTATCAAGAACACACAAAGATTTTTGTTTTTATATTATGGTACAAGAATGCTTGAAAACCTTTCTTCAAAAATGGGCTCTGGGAACCTCAGTCCCTCAGGGAGAACCCTTTTGGAACCAAATTAAAACTGGAATCAAACTGTAACTTCACAGGAAAAGAAAATGCTTACAGAGAACTAAAAACAATGCAGTATGCATCTTTGTCAGCAGAATTAATGAAGTTTTGACTGCCTTCATAACCCCTGTGTGTGTGTGTGTGTGTGTGTGTGTGTGTGTGTGTGTGCGTGTGTGTGTGCGTGTGCGTGTGTGTGTGTGTGCGTGTGCGTGTGTGCGTACATGTGTGCATCCGTGTGTGCGTGCGTGTGTATTCTCATCACCTCCAAATTATCCTGTCACTCAAGAGCAGCACCTGGAGTGGACGACTCTCCGGTGTTAAAACCCCTTTGGCAGGGAGAGAAATGACTGCTGGGTCACTTCCACAACCTCCCTGTCTGTCACACATGCACACACACACACACACACACACACACACACACACACACACACACACACACACACGAATAAACATGGCGAGACAGTGGTGGTCAGGGAATATGAGTGTTGAGGCCAATAAAGTGTTTTTAACTCAGCGGGGATCGGACAGGAATAACCTGCAGCTACAGCAGGGACAGAGTGGCAGATATGATTGACTTGGAAATATATTGCCTTCATAAAAATGTGTTTGTTTGTTTGTGTATGGTCTTCCAGATGGACAGAAATACAGGAGGAGAGGCAGGAGTATTCGCAGTAGTCTTACATGATTTGTTCGCTCTGCTTGAATTGCTTTTCAGTTTATTATGTTGCCATCTTTTTATTTGCTCTACTGTACACGACATCCAGCTCGCTTGTGTGTTTTACTGCTCAACAAGGTCTGTGATGTGACGACCACCGTCAGCGAGAGCAGGGAAATGAGGCAGATCATCAACAGTGGTGATCTCTTTGACATGGTTACCTCAGTCTTTTCACATTAGACTGAATGGGCACGACTGAACTGAACTGGCTCACATTCACAGAGAGAGTGGGAGAGACGACTGTTGCCAGGTTAAATTGATGTGCTTTCTCTTTATTTTATGCGTGCAAACACCAAAACACCCACCAGTGCTCCAGTGTTTATGAAAGTGTTGCTGCTGCTTAACGCTGTGTCGACTTCAAGTAAACGTGTGCAACAGGCCGCTCTGCAGCACCTGCTACTGGCATATGTGGTGTCTGGTATTTAAAAACAATTCTGGACTTCTGTGTCTGTTTTCCCTTCATCATACGGCTGCTCTAGCTGTCGTTATCAGAGCTCCAACAAGTATTTCTTTCTGCTTAATCACTGAGACATTTAGCCAAGAATGTCAAAATTGTATCACAGTTTACTATAGCCCAGGGTGACATGCTCAAATTGTTTGTTTTGTTTGTGACGAACGACTAAATTTACACTGTGAAAAAAAGAAAGAAACAGAGAAAACGGCTACAGCTGTTATCTCACACCAGGAAAACCTAGATGGATAAATATCGCTACAGGTCAGGGGAAAAGTTTTGATATGGGGGTGAACTGTCCCTTTAAAACATAAAAATAGACAGTTTCTTTAAGTTAGATAAAGTCAAGTTGTCATAACAAAGGCATCACCAATAATGTCAACGTTGTATTAAAATGATATAATTGATCAAATGACATAAACATTCGTGTTCATGACAGGTCGTTCTCATGTACATCATTTCAAATAGTGTTACCAGAATGTGCAAATGTTCACAGTATAAAGAATAAGTACAGATATAATAATGAAGGAAAAATGTTGAGGCAGATGTGGAGACTTAATGTGAATGATACTCTTCCTTCCTTCCTCTGAAATAAGTTCAGAGGCTCCGAATGAGATTAAAAGAATAGAAAGGCAGAGATAGAGTAATGAAAATGACGGGTGAGTTGAGACAAAGCGTGGACTGTGATGGACAGCGTGCATGAGGAAGAAAGAGAGAGATCAATACAGAGAACAATGCAGGAGGGAGAGGAGGCAGAGGAAGTGTATGTTCTGCAGTGTTTAAGATGTTTTCCGACCTCTCTAATGGCAGCGGTCTGAACAGTGAAGCCTCAGCTTGTTCTCTGGCTCCCCTCTGGCTCCTACAGACAAGGAGCGGGCCTTTGTGGTTCACTGCACTGATGTGAACTTGATTAAATCTTTCCAGCAAAGAAAACAGACACATCTCCTGGTCTCTCTCTGTCTCTCAATGAACCCCCCCCCCCCCCCCCCCCCCCCCCCCCATCCCTCCTCTTTTTCCCTCTTTATTTCCTGACCATCCCTTCTTCTAAGTGTTCACATTTCCTGCTATCTTCTCCTACCTGTTCCTGCGACACCTCAGCATGTGTCGTCCCCCCCCCCGCCTCTGGTCATCCAGTTTCACTCTGTACCTGCTGAGTTCCTGTTCATTCACATGTCATTTTTCTGCCTTCCTTTTCTTTCTCAATAAGACGTCAGCCTCTGTCCTTTTTTCCACCATCCTCTCTCCCCATCTTCATCCAGCTGAAACTCAGTTAAGTGACTTGTCCTTTTCCTTCTGTCTCAAACGTCTCATTTCCTTCTTCTTCTTCTACACTCTTAGGAATAAGGGGTTCAAAATGGTTCTTTCTGAAAAGAAAGAAGGGTTCATGAAGGGTTCTTTGTAAGACTAAGGGTCCCATTAAGAATCCTTTTTGGGAAGATCCTCACACTCAAATATTCAAATGTTGAACTTTACTGCATCTTTTCTCCTCCTTTTCACCTCCTTCATCCCTCTCTCACCCCTCTCCCCCACTGTCATGTCTCAGAACAAACGTGACATAAATGACCGGTGGACATGATTACAAGTTTATTTTGGAGTTTTTAAGAAAAGGTAAACATGCAAATGTCCCTCCATGACCTGCCTGCATGCACACACACACTCATAGGGCATCTGAGGATCGGGCCAAAGTGAGCACACAGCGGTTTACTCAGGGTGAGATTTCCTACTGCTGACATCCTCGCCTCAGGTTTAAAGCACAGTTGAACTAGAATACATTTTATTCCTCCAGTGACACAACTCAGCACCATCAGGCCTGTCGTACAAATAAATGCTTCATGTCTGATATTAGGCTTTTTATTCCGAGTGCCTTTTGGTTAATACTAAGATCCCCCTTACTGTATGTCTGTCTGTATATGATTTTTATCGTATACATCACTAACTGTTTATTTTAATCACATGTAGCATTTATAATCATTATATAATCCATCCATCCATCTTCCGCTTATCCGGGGTTGGATCTCAGTGGCAGCGGGTTAAGCAGGATATTCCCCCTGAATATGAAATACATTGTTTACATTTACTATACATACTGACGATTTGTCACCATTCCTCAGCGTCTGACACTGAAGCTCAACATACCCTGTGGTGGCTCTATCTGACGCAGCCGGGAAGCCTTTTTTTAAAAATGTGGTTAACTCCATGAAACGGTCACAGTTTGGTTAGGTTTAGACACAAAGCTACTTGGTTAGGTTTAGAATAAGACCATGTTTGCAGATATAATAATTACATTCTGTTCCGTTCATCATGTGACATCACTGAAGCGGCTTGCAAAACAAAAGTCAGGTGACTCGCATCAGATCTATGTTCACTTTCATCCAGACTTTCTGTACATTATGCTGCTGCGCATACATGAACCAAGATAGAAGGTGGCCATGGAGACGCAGAGTCCATGTGCTTAAGACCTACCACCTTGAGGGTGCAAAAATATCAAACTGAGGGTGCGAAATATTAACCTGAGGGTGCAAAATATCAAACTGAGGGTGCCATGTGTGCACAGAACCAGGCCTGTTAAATTGTGATGAAAATCAGGACAGATTTGTAGTGGATGTTGAAAACTGGGACATTTTAGTGAGGTATTGTCAGGACTCCCAGCTTGACAGCAGGACTGCCCTGGACAAACCAGGAGGTCTGGTCACTGTGTGCTAACATTTGTAGCTCACTGTGTGTGAGAGCAGTTAAACACTCTGTTCTTCTATTTTTGGCTCTCGAAAGGCTAAAGTAAAGTGTTACCATTAAATCTCTGCTAAAGGAAAGGTTTTTGTTTTGATAAACTGCATACTGTGTATTGTTACTGTAAATTGTCCTGCTCATGACTGTCGACTTAGCAGATCTCATTATCCTTTCAATAATTCCCTCAAACCGTTTCTCACTGAATAAAACACTACTGCTTCTACTCAATGAATTTTGTTTTTTAGGGGAGATTCTTTTTTTAAAACTGACGCACTCATGTCTCACTGAAGAGTATCATTTCCCTCTAAAGCCCGGCACTTTGTTGACTTTCCTAATTGCTCCTCCTTAAAATGACCACACACAGAAATAGCAATCTTTAGGTCATTTTGGTCCTCCTCCCTCCGCTGTATGTGTGTGTGTGTGTGACGTCTGCGTTCAGATCCCTGGCAGTGCACTGCAGGGATCCATCCAGCCCCTGTTTGGCCGTGCAGCTTTCCCCCCAGATTATCAGGCATTCATTGGTTGCACATGGCATTGTTATGCAACAACACATTTGAATTTCAAAGCCTTTTCGGGAGATTACACTGTCGGCCCACCGCAGCCCTACACGCACCCGCCCCGGGATCCAAATGAGATGTCATTTTTAGCTGTGGCATATTTTTATTAAGCAGACAATTCAGTTCAGATACAGAGGATAATGTTTGCACGGATGTGTGTTTCATCTTCTTTGTCTGTTTCACGGTGTGTTTACGCTTCCAAAGAATCTCAAGAATATATCAGAGATGATCATATGCAGACTTCAGCTGAAACTGCCTGCAGTTTTTCTGGTAGCATTAAGCTCAGTGAATAACTCTCTCATGCAACACTTTAGAGACATTATCAGAGGTGGGAGGGTTACTTTAAAAGTGAATTCTGATACAGTTACCAATTACCTCAAAAAATGTTGTCAGTAATGTAATTCAAGTATCACAATATATAAGTAATATAACTTGATTTCTTTCAGTTACTTTTGGATTTCCTCAATATCAAAAAATATTTAATTGTTTATCCTAATATAATGGTTTATGTCCTTTGTTGTTAGGTTTATTAATTGTTTCTCCAACCATTCCTTCCTTTGTTATGCATATTTACATTAATAGCAGTGATAAAGCACATTTAAATATACTTTTTAAAGAAGGCTAACTGTTCACTCTTCACACTCAAACTTCAGATAAACTGCCATAAACTGACATGCTTCTACCCACACAGCATCTCAGACACCAGCTTCATATTTTAGTAGTGACAGGTTAGCTAGCTACTGTAACTGGATTTCTGTGAGGCTGATGTTAGTGGTTGGTCTTACAGTAGCTGTGAATGTTTCTTTAAATTAGATGCATTTTTTTCTTGTGTTTTTTTCATTTGACTTTGGTAAAAGCAAAACATTTCACTTCTGTGTGCTTTGGTGCAGGATGGTTAGAAGACAGTAGCAGAATGGATGCATGCTGATAGGTTTGCTTTCCTCTTTGATGCGTAATGTAAAGAGCATCCTCATCTCAGTGAAAGTGGATCGTTCAAGTCTCTAATTGAGTTAACAGACAGACACATAATCTGCTTTTTTCTGTCTTTATGATGTCTGTTTCACCCCAAACAAGTGATAAAGACAAACACACACACTCTAATTTTATTGGTAACTACCTCATAAGGAGCGAGGGGAGGGGAGGATACAGAAGGCAAGCAGCTCTGTTGTATCTAAGCAACAACAGACAGCAGAGATGGTCCTTGATCACTGCTGATGATGATGTTTCATTGTGTGTGCGCACAGATTCATTTACTTTGTATATAACTTTCGTACACACTTTTCCGATACGCACTGCCTGTATGTATTGTCATGTATGTTTCTGCATGTTTGTTTATCTGCGTGTGTGTGCGCGTGTTTGCCTCATTAGTGTGTTTACAGGCTTGTCGAAGTTGCTTTAGCGTTGTTTGGCGCCAGCGTTGCCATGGAGGTGACTGATGCCTTTAACGCTGCCACAGCCAGCAGAGGGGAGGATTTAGATGAGAACGTGGGATGCTGAGATTTTCCTTCTGCTCCTCGTATTTTTTTTTTGTGTGTGTGTGTGTGTGTGTGTGTGTGTGTGTGTGTGTGTGTGTGTGTGTGTGTGTGTGTGTGTGTGTGTGTGGGCTTGTGGCTGAGCGAGAGACAGAAAGACAGAGACAAAAAGACAGGGAGGGGGATTACTGTAGCAGAGAATTTATATTGGATAAGGAGTGAACTCTGAGGTTGAAGCAACACATTCATGAACAAGGTAAAAGCTTCTGACACTGAGAGACCTGCACTGCTCTCTACTGCATGAAACTGGAAGAGCAGGAGAAAATGTGAAGTTGACAAGAAATATCATGATATCAATACCTCGTTGTCCGTCTTTGTGATAGAAATCCTGTGATTTTCTTTCCATCAAGTATTGGTTTCCTTGAATAAAATAAAAGTGTCATACCAATATTTTCATTGATGTTTCTGCCGTAAATCTGTTTTGTGTTCCTGTTTTCTCTTCTTTTTGCTTCTCTCTGCACACGGTGATAAATATGAAGATTTACAGCTTGTTTCTCTCCCTTCAGAAGAAACAATTTGTCAGGGTTTTTTTTTGTACAGTATTTGTTAACACAGACCTAAAACTAGAAGAGTACACTCAGTAGAGTGCAGATCTCTGCCAGGCGACCCCCCAAAAAATATTCAGAACCCCCTTTGTAATCACTAACATTTTTTAGTAGTAACTGTAATAACGTATTTAATAACATATTTTTCTCAGTAACTGTAACAGATTGCATTTACATTTAGGTTATAATTGTACATGATTTAAGGTTGTGTACTGGCAAGAGTCTGGCGATATGATACATATCATGATAAAAGGGTTACGATTCAATATATTGTGATGCTGTAACTCTCATACTGTATTATAAAGAACACACCACCATATGCACAAAATCAGAGTTAAAGGTTTACTTTTTATGCAATCAGAGCAGTGAAGATAGATAATAACACTGATGTCTAGCACATGAGGGTTTAAACACGACACAAAATGAACCACTGCCACTAATCTTTGTATTATGATATCAGAAGAATCGATACAGTATCACAAAATATAATATCATAATACTCAAGTGGATCGATTTTTTTCTTATACTCCTATCACTTATGATGTATTTACATGTAACTAGTTACTCCCCAACACTGCTAGGAGGTAAGCCGCGTTTTTAGCCCAGCAGTTGTTCATGACTTACATTCATGACCGGTTAAGAAGAGTCAGCAGTCGTTAAAGTTATATAGAGGTTTCATATATTTTTTTAAAAGTGAATTACTGCAACCATTAGGGGCCCGTGAGCATACAGCCATAACTGTGTGCAAAAACTTTTAGGATGATGGGTCCAGTCGTATATGAGATTAGCTGCAGACAAGCTGAAGCCCCGTTGGTCACGTACACAAACACGTACACGCACACATGACCCATCACATCACACCTTGAGATTTTTCCAAAACCTGTTGACACAAGAGCCCGACTGATACTGGATTTTTGGGGCCGATGCTGAAACCAGTATTAACGTGCCAAAAGAATCCAATATCGATATTATTTTTTTACAGAATATAATATACAGAATATAGCATATTTATAGAATATTTACATAAACACACATTTTTAGCAATGATCCCTCAAAAGTGGGTGACACTTGTGACAAAGATATGTATATACAGTTTAACAAAAAACTTTATTGTTCAAAATGATATCATACATTAAACTTTCACAAGTATTTTCAATAAAAATACATGTATTGTATGTATATATGTATGTATAATGTTCTGTTAACATATATGCATATATTGCTAATATTGGTAAATGATATATTAGTCTGGCTCTAGTTGACACATTCATATTTGTCAGACCAGCAGTCCTAAACTTAAAGATGATCAATCTAATACAATAGAGGACTGAGATAACCACAAATATTCACACTTGTCATTTTAGCTCTAATCCGATAAAGACAAAGCTTTATTTGTCTTTGTTTCTCTTTCATCATCATTTTAGTCGGCTTGTGTGTTTTTCCTCTTAATCCCTTAACAGCATGTTGCCATACAAATATTACTGTCACATCCAGCGATGAAAAACAGCTAAATGTCACATAAATCTAATCAAACAGAACTGAATGAGCCGCAGCGGCTCTAAATGACATTACCTTTTCTAATGTTTTCCGTACGCTTTGTATTCAGCCCTGGAATATTTAGGCTTTGGAGTGAAAATACATTACCGCTGTTTTAATGAGGAATCTCAGCGAACGTGTCCTTGTGTGAAAGTTCACACCGACTCTCGGAAACACTCAGATTACAGCCTTTCCTCCTGCACTGTGTCTGATTGCATTTAAATATGCAGAGTGGGGAGGTTGGAGCCTGTAAACACCATTTTAGAGGATCAGTGTGATCCTGTTTCTGCTCTCCGTCTGTTGTAGTTTTGTCATGCGTGCGGGTTAGTGTCTTCACTGTCAGAATGATTTATTTTCTCTGTTATGTAGCCTGTTGTTCATTCTTTATCTATTATTTATTGTCTAATTCATTCATGTATGTGACTGACCTACAGTTGACATTTATTGTGTGTTTGTTCACATGATGTTGCTAAGTGGGGCAGTGCTGGAGTCGGCCCATTGGCCACTTACAGTAGATGTTGTCGCCATGGTGAAGGTGGCATGCTCACGCCACCCCGTCCCCTTACTCCTGTTGCTATGTAACAGCACTCCTTTTTTTCCCACTTGTCAGTTATCACACAGGAAAACGTCACGCCTCCCTCACATTATCTGCTCACCTATTACCTAACCATGTGTCTGTGTGACAGTAAGAGAGTACGCTACAAGAAATCTGCTCCCTGCCTCCACTGACGAGACAGTCGGCTTATTATCACCTGCCTCATTTACTTGTTTTACAACAGAATGTGTGAGACAGACTTTTAGGCGAGTAGTATTTCTTGTTTTTGTTGATTTTACATTTGCGCGCGGCCTCACACCCACCAGTGTTATTCTCCAGTTGGTGCTGTTTCACACTGTCAACTTCAAGGGAATTTTCAGAGTATGTTTTGCTTCGCAGCACCTGTTTTCAGAGCATGTGGTGTCTGATTTGATGAGCCATTAGCTGAGTAACTGAGGACGGAAACACTGACACTGACTCTGCATCTACAAAATAAAACAATAACACTAGCAATAATATACAATAATAGATTACATAAGCATAAATAAAAACAGAATGCATTGATTTGCAAATCATTTTTGACCTATAGTCAATTGAATACAGTACAAAGTCAAGATGTTCAAACTTATAAATGTTATTGTTTTTTGTAAATATACACTTATTCTGAATTTGATGCGTGTTCCACAAAAGTTGGGACAGGGGCATATTTACCACTGTGATACATCACCTTTTCTTAACAACCTTCAGTAGCCATTTGGAAACTGAAGACGCTAATGACGTTTTGAAAGTGAAATTCTGTTGCCTCTGTTGTTGTATTTTGCGATTCATAATGCACCATATATTTTCAATGGGAGACAGGTCTGGACTGCAGGTAGACCATTATAAATCCATTTCAAGAATGAATAAATAAGACTACAAATTTGGCCATACTTGTCAAATACTCACATTTTTATTTGTACTGGAAAAAATTAGTATAGTTTTGTACCCAGCTCTACTGCTGCCCATCTGAAATACATTTTCAGTTTGATTTTTTTGCAAGCATGATTTAAAAATCAACTTGAAATGACTCAAAACTTGTGTGAGATTGATCCACATATATAGAAGAGAGAAACATTTTTTCTCAGGCTGAAGCTCGGATCATTAGCTGCCCCTCAGAGTAACTTGCAGTGACTCACACTGTCCATTTTAACCCTTGAGTCAGAGCGGAGTCATGAATCTGGCTCACAGCTCAAACACACATACATACAGACACACACACACACACATGGTAACATTTTCTGTCCTTCTTCCTTCTTGCAGTGGGTGAAGCCAGGAACCTGATTCCTATGGATCCAAATGGTTTATCAGACCCTTATGTCAAACTCAAGCTCACCCCCGACCCAAAGAATGAGACCAAACAGAAGACCAGGACCATCCGTTCGTCTCTCAACCCCTGTTGGAATGAATCCTTCACCTTGTGAGTTTGTTTGTGCGTCTACTGAGTGTCTGTTTATAAAAAGTAATGTGTACTTTAGAGTTCAAGTTTATATCATTCATAACAATCCAAGAAAATCAAGTAAGGACGTCTGTCGTCACATATTGCCACTTTTCCCCCCTTGTGTACACATTCAGTAAGCTGAAAGCATCAGATAAGGACCGCCGTCTGTCCATTGAGGTGTGGGATTGGGACCGAACAACCCGGAACGACTTCATGGGCTCCATGTCGTTTGGAGTGTCCGAGCTGATCAAAGCTCCCAACTGTGGATGGTCAGTCATCTTTCACTTCTATTTATTGCAATAATCAAGTGTTTCAGAGTCTCTGAAAACTTCAGTTGGTGTGAGGACGTCATCATATCTAGAACTACATCACACTCAGCATTTATACCGCTGAGTGTATCAGGGATGAACTGATCAGATTTTGGTGGTCAAAGGTCACTGTGTGTGTCGTCGTGGAGTTCTTGAGATACCGCGTTCACAAGAATGTGATGGATGAACAACCTGAAAACACAATGCCTCCGGCAATGGTTCTTGCTGACACAGAGGCATAAACATAAGACAGATTATTAAATAACAATAACATGTAGACTTTAGTAAAAAAAGCAAGATATAATAACTAAAAGCATATTGGAAAGCAAAACATGAAATAAAATAAATCCATAATCAAAATAAGTAATAAATTTCCCACAGGTGTTTCCAGAAACCAAACTTAACAGACATTCTGTGGGATCACTTCTTATCACTCTCTAAGTACAGCTCAGTGATGGTGTCTCTTCGCATTTATGTAAAGGTCCGTAAAAGCTACAGTTGGTAACTTCTACAAAAATAACTTTTGCTGAAATAGTGACAGTGGTCAGCTACCTGTTGCCGTTCAGGCCTGGTGGATTCTTGCAAATGCCATCAGAAGCATCAGGAGGAGCCAGAGGAAGCTGATTTCTTAAAATTATCTGTCTCATGTACTGTCAGGATATAGTCCTTTTTATACAAGTTACCAAATGTAGCTTTAAATGCTTGATGGTCAAATTCTTTTACTGCAACTCAGCTAACAATTTGTTCTTTAGATTTACAAAAGAAGTTTTTTAAACAAACTTTTTACAGTACTTAAATGATGGTTTTTAAGAGCAAACTCTTATTTTACATATAGAGAAAGAGTCTGCTTGCTTACATTTGTCATAGCGGTCCACCAAGATGTTAACTTGATACTGCACTGGCCACTGAAAGAGCAGCACATTATGTGTACAACGGACGTAAACACTGCTGCTCCATTCAACTCCATTCACTCTGACGAACGGCACCTGCTGGCGTCATTTCCTCACCTCTCTGTCTTTGTCTGCCTGCTCAGTCTCACACTGGTAAACACACACTCAAAGAGACGTTACAGCCACTGTTCCATGTTAACATACCTGCCGCCCCCTAGCCTAAACCGAGCCTGATCGAGTGCGGCTGTGAGCACAGTCAGAAGCTCCAGGAAAAAAATGCACGTTTGCTGGCACCGGCAGCTCGGAAACAGTGCGTCTATGTGTGTTTGTCTGCGTATCGTACTGTATGGTCCAGGTCATTAATAATAATAATGCATTAAACTTGTATAGCGCTTTTCAGGACACTCAAAGACATGAGAATGAGAGGATGTGTAAATTAGAGGGAAAGCAGAGTCAAGTTGGCACTGTTGACAGAGAGCAGACCTGCAAACACTCAAGACTGAAGTAGTGCAGAGATACAAAGTTTTGTTGTAGTGTGAGTGGACAGAGGAACAGATGCATGAATGAGGGGCTAAAAGGAAAGTCACTTGAAAAATAGATTCACACATCTTTTTTCTCTCCCAGGTTCAAGTTGCTGAACCAGGAAGAGGGAGAGTATTACAATGTTCCCATCCCCGAGGTGGACGACGTCAACCTGGAGCTCCGACAGAAGTTTGAGGTGAGGACAGGGAGGGGGGTTGACTCAGGTTGAGAAGTTTCTAACATTTGATAAAAGCGTAAGTAGGTTTTCTTTGTCACACTCCTTTCTCCTGTCACCATGGTAACCTCGTCCCTGTTCCCACTCGTGCTTTTCACCCCACGTGTCAGAGAGGCAGATCACATTCTACTGGAATTAAAAGTGAATTTTCTTGGTTTTAAAGGAAAATCCCATATATACAGTATGCATACAGTACAAGCTCATAGTTGACAAAGGGAAGGAAGCTCCAGGGGGGACGATATAAGAAGCGCAAGTGCAGCTGCAGATGATAATTCATAATCGCCACTTTGTCAAAGGAAACAGCCATGAACAGCATCCCGTGGTTCCAAAGCTATAAAGGGCAGACCACTTTTCAACACACCCAACCTGAAACTTACAACCTGAGTTTACGCTCAACAAAAACATGGGGTCAGGATTTTGGTTTTTGCTCCCATTTTTCACAAGTTGAAATAAAAGATTTTAGTCATTTTCTGTGCACACAAAAGGCTTTTTCTCTCAAATTGATGAAGATGATTGCACAGGTGTCATTCTGAAAGGTGCAGTTTTACCTTGAAAAAAAGACAAAGACATTTATTTGGCACTGAACTGTGAATCTCACATGTTTAGGGCTATGGTACACATCAATCCAGAGCATCACAAACATGCTCAGTGGGTGACATGTCTGGTGTGTATGCAGGCCATGCAAGAACTGGGATGTTTTCAGCTTTGGCCTCATTTATAAAATGTACTCATGATCAGATTTGATATTAAGTATGTTACCCAGGTAACCATGTTTTTAGTTGCCACATGAGGCAGTCGTGTGGCATGGATGACACGACAGGATCTCATCATGGTATCGCTGTGCATTCAAATTACCACCAATAAAATGCACCTTTAAAATACCATAACCCCACCTCCACACTGTTTACAGCGCTGGCATTAGCAAACCAAGCTTTTGATTCACTGGCAGGCAGTCCTGCAATCATCATTCCAATTGCATTCACCCTCAAAACTTGTGACATCTGTGGCATCGTGTTGTGTGATGAAACTGCACATTTCAGAGTGGCCTTTTATTGTGAGCAGTCCAAGGAAAACCTGTGCAATAATCAGCATCTCTATATGTCACACCTGTCAGGTGGATGGATTATCTTGGCAAAGGTGAAGTCTTCACTGACACGGGTTTTAACGATTTTGTGCTCAAACTTGACGGAAATAAACCTTTTGTGTGCACAGAAAAAGTCTTAGATCTCAGTCTTACTTTAAAAAGGGGGAGTGAAAATAAAAGTGTTTCGTTGGTATTTTTGTCAAGTGTATTGTGAGGTCTGAATGAAGATTAGTTTTTGCTTGAACAATCAAGTACGACTATTTTTTTTTTCATTGCAGAGTTATCTCTAAGTTAAATCTGCAAGCCAACATGATTGACCTTAAAAACTGTATTCTTCTGCACCACTGGGATTGTTTACATGACTTAACAAACACATTTGAGAGAAAAAGACACAAAAATAAATCATGTAGACAGTGTAAATAAAGCCCAGAAAGGGTTTATGTTGTTGTTGAAAGAACAGCTTTAATGATTCAGCTGTGTTTCCATGCTCTCATTGGACTGTGATGTAAAGCTGTTTGTTGTGTTGTTTCTTGTTGCAACTGCTACAGCAACAGTGGGAGTTATAATCAGTCAAGACCTAAACAACACAACACAATTTTGTAATTCTCCCCGTATTTTCATTAAACCAGGGGAAACCACTGGGAAACTTTATTGACTGGTTTGTGCAAAGATTTTTCCTGCTGTTTAATATGTTAAAATTATTCTGGGTCATGCTTCTTGGACCTCATAAGTCCGTTTCCATGTTTTATCATTTACACTAAACCTTACATTATACCTTCACAACTGCTCCTTATTTCCTTCCTGGCAGACTCTACAGTGAACATCATGATTGCTTTTATTAATATGAAATAATGTGAAATAATAATGTACAAAACACAATTCCAGAAAAGTTGGGACACTGTATAAAATGTCAATAAAAACAAAGTGCGATAATTCTGGACTCTCCACGTAAGGGGGAAGGCTGAAAACAAACACTGAATGTCCATGAGTTTTGATCCTCATGCAGCATCTCATGTAAAACCCACATAATTGTGTAAAAGATACTACCTGGGCTCAGGGACAATTTGTAAAACTGTTACGAGTAAACACATTTTGTTGCTGCACCTACAAATTCAAGTTAAGGCTCTACCATGCAAAGTGAAAGTCATATACTGTATAAACAACATCCATGAACGCTGCCGATGTCTCTGTGGCCCGAGCCCTTTTGAGATGGATTTATGGAAAGTCCACATTTTAGATTGTCTTCAGAAAACTTGAACATTCTGTCCTCTGGGCTAAAGAGGAGATGGACCATCCAGATTGTTAACGGGCTCAGAGTTCAAAAAGCCAGCATCTGCTATTGGAACGGGGATGTGTCAGCGCCCATGACGTGGTTAACTGTCACAACTGTGAAGGCCCCACTGATGCTGAAAGGTACAAACAGGTTTTGGAGCAACATATGCTGTCCTCCAGACGATGTCTTTTTCAGAGACGTCCCTGTTTGTCTCAGTAAGACCTTGCCCAGACACATTATGCATGTATTGCAACAGCTTGGCTTTGTAGTAAAAGAGTGTTGTCAAAAGAAAAGGTGATGTATCACAGTCCTGTCACAACTTTTTTAGAACATTATACAAGCATCAAATTCAGAATGAGTGTATATATTTACAAAAATCAAGAAAGTTAATCAGTTTTAACATTAAATATCAAATATTAAACATTCAGTTGAATATAGGTTGAAAGGTATTGGCAAATAAGTGCATTCTTTTTTATTTACATTTTACACAACGTCCCAACTTTTCTGGAATTTGGGTTTGTAACTTTGACCTAAATAAAAGTGAATATGATGTTTATTGTGAAAGATTTTCCTCCAAGCAAGTTTTGAGACTGTTTTGAGGACATGAATGAAAATGCCTGAAAGAAAAACGCATTAAAAAGAAATCCTAAAAGACTATTGTTTGCTTTGAAAATGTTTGGCAGTATTGTATAGATGAGTTATAGTGAAGTAGAGCCAAATCCTGTAAAAACACTGATATGCAACTAACTGTCGCTCTCTAGTGGCCTGTCTGTTTACTGCAAGTTTCAATCAATAAGATCTCTGTCACAGTAACACTTGACAACATCTTTAAATAAAACTCATAATGTCCTCACCTCTGTGTTATTAACATGCAGGTAGAAGGCAGCTGCTATATTAAACATGGCAATGCAAACAACTGGGATTTATCTGGATTTAACTGAGAAGCAGGAGATGGGAGAGGGCGAGGGCAGTTTTATTAAACTCCAGCTCCATGTGTGTATACAGCACAGGTCTTTTAATACTGAGTGTAAATGTCACCTCCTTTCAGCAGTTCTCAAGACACTGAGTCTTGTTGTTTTTAATTTTTCCATTTCTCTCCACACTGTACAACGCTGACCTTGACTTTCCTCCGAGGCTAGCGTCTTCACACAACTGTGCAGTTGCCGTGGAAACTGGGGGGCGAACTGCAGAGTTGCAAACAGATGTGACAGAAGAGGATTCATACTGTTCTCTAGTCAAGGCTCTGATTGGTTTTTAATGTTTGCTGACAGATTAAACAGATAAAGAAATAGCCTCGTCAGTCCACATGTGTACTCTGTCACTTTCTTTTTTCTAGCAAAGACTCACATGCACACACCAGCTAATGAACCATTGACCGCACTAATAAGTGAGTTTCTTCTTTCTTCTAGGCCTGCCAGTTAAATATCCACTATCTCAAGGTAGCTCTTCTGCCTGCTCCGTCTCTGTTTCTCTCACTGCCAGCTTGCATCACACTCACTTTACTGACTGTGTTAGGATTGTTTGTGGATCTCTGCTTGGCTTCCACAAATTAATCTGATTTACTAACAAAGGCTCTCAACAGCATATAGTTGAACCAGCCCAATTTGCTTGCTATTATACACACCCTAAATTAACATGCTTTTATTTCTCATCTGCTAACTTCCTCCTTCTTTCTGTCTCACACAAGGGACTACATATCATTTTAATATGAAAGAACAATTCAGTCATAAAATTTGAGGATTTTGCAGCACCTGCATTAAAAGCTTAGATCAGCAAAGTCTGATATTTGCAGCATTTGCATTTGGCTTTACAGCGCAGCTGGTGTTCTCCAGCACAAACAAGAGTATCATGCTCTTTGAAACTGAAGCCTCAAAGCATTAATAGCCAAGATTTCTACTATTAATCTGCATATAAAATGAGGGTTGCACTTTATTTTACAGTACACTAACAAGATGTAACAACAGTATACAAACAGAGCGTCTCTAATTAAACATCATGCACACAACTGCACACTAGTGAGACAAAACAAGCCGTACTTTGTATCACATTATATGAAAACTAAAAATGCAGTGTTAATTTTGGACACATTACAACATAGCTGTACAGTAAACTAAAGTGAAATCAAATATCTGTTACTTCACCATTAAAAAAAAGAGAGTCAAGCCTACCAAAAGGGCAAAATTATAGAGGTAAAGGAATATTTTGTCTGCACAGATTTATTTTTTACACTGCAGGCAGTTAATGTGATTTGATCAAAGAAGTAAGCACGGGTCTAGAAGTAGCAGATAAGTGGTTTCACTTTAGTTTACAGTACAGTTCTGGTGTAATGTGTGTCTAAGTGTCTAATAATGTCTAATAAAGAACATATTATTTCTAGTTTTTGTCTAAAGTAAAGTACAGCTTGTTAGGTCTTATTAGTGTATTGTAAAATAAAATGCAACCAAAATTTTGATAAAAATGTTGCATATATGTACTCCCTGTCTGACACACCAACACCAGACAGCATTGTTGTTAGTAAATGTGTTCCTTACCACTATCAGCGCGCTGTCATTAGCCAAGAGAGCGTCATACCTGCTCCTCATTGGCTGACAGTGTGGTCTACAGTCCACCCGCCCTCTACTAGTCTACCTTTGGTCTGGACTATAGAAGGCTTTTAGGACATGAAGCATGGATGGACACTCACTTAATGCACAGTATGAATGGGTGCACACTCAGGCGTTGGTGTGCATGCCAAATCTCTCCACACGATGGCAGTGTTATATCTATTATATGACTTGCTGTAGTGTATGTGTTTGATTATAACGTTGTGTGGCCACTTTGACATAAATATTTTAAACTTTTGTTTGTTGAAGCAGGGAGATGTATTTTTTGTGAACTGTTGTTGTCTCATTTTTATACAAATTGTCCATGTTGTGCTGTATTTTGAAAATTAAACCTCTCGATGCCTCTGCTGCTCTGGTCAGAGTGACGACAGAATAACTATTGTAAGCTGCAGCAAACAAAATGCACAGGATCACCACATTATTCAGACGTTTACAAGATACTACATGATAAAAACAACAACAACAGTGATGTGATGACACATGACATTCAGTGTCTAGATGTTTACGTTTTCATCTGTAGTGTTGACAGGCGCAAACATAACAACTTTTTTGTCTTGTGAGCCCTTAAAGGGATAGTTCGGGATTTTTGACATGAATCTGTATGGCATCCCCATCACCAGTGTCATGCAATCACACTGACTTACCCCTGGCAGCGTCCTGTGAGCAGAGTTCTCGTCCAGCTTCGGTCAAGCCGAAAGTAGTCCGGCAGGTTTGCTAGACCCAGTAAAATAAAACGTTTCTCTTCCCAAAACATTATGTGTTCAAAAGAGTGATATATTTGCATCCCAAAAACACTGTAGTGGAAAAAGTCACACCTCGTAATCATTTGGTCCTATTTTCTCTCTGTT
>JAJHUR010084963.1:0-20667 GCA_027495735.1 Lutjanus campechanus
AGACACATGGATTACACCACACAAGCAGGATGGAGAATTTTTGTGCTTGTTTAGTGTGCTATTTTTAACGTTTTATCGATGGTCACCATTCACTGCCATTGTACTGGATGAGGCTGCTATCGTGTTCCTCCTAAAACTCCAGGATTGTTTTGGAAATTGAAGATTTTCATCTACCATCACATCGACAGGGTGGTGAGTATATACTACGTGGGTTAATCCTGGAAAGTGGAGTATCACTTTAAAAAGATGTGATCAAATGTGATAAAACAGCTGGTAAGCTACGCTGTGGCGTCTTTGTAGTGTTGTGTTTTTTACTATGGACGGATCCACAAGTTGGCTGCGTGGAGATAAAAAAAACATACTGGGAGAATCGTGATTCTACCTTTGATTTCAATTCAATTTCACTCATTTTGATTGATTTTCAATTTCATATTGAAATTGTGGCATCCCTAAATGCTAGAGCAGCCCTCGACTCAGTATTTTGCTATCTGACTAGTAGTCATTAGTTCAAGCTATTAGTCAATTAGTCAACTAGTCGTCACACATTTCTGATATTTAATTAATTTATTTAAATAATAAAATAAAATCTCCTCCTGCTTGTTTTTAACTGGCTAATATACTACTCCCTGTTACTTTACCTGTGAAAATGTACCTGACCCAGTGACGGGCATTAATAACATCTATAGCGAAAAAGCCAATCTTCTAACTGATGGTCTCATTAACGTATGTAGGTGATATAGAGGCATCAGTAATAAACTGAGACTGTTTCATAACCAGTTAAAAACACCTTGTAGTAGCTTTAAAAATGTACACTTTACAAGGGGCACGAAGCAGGCCGCCTGTTGAAAACTAACAGTAAAAGCAGCTGTGATTCTGAAGGTGGAGGAGAGTGAACATTGTAACTGATATGTCATTTTAATGCAGTATAACCTCACACAAGTATACTTACAAATGAACACGCAGCAAACTCGTTCCTCAACCGCTTCACGCTGCTCCTGTCCTGCCAAACCTGCCGTGGCTTCATTGTCCCCAGTGTTAGATTCCTGTTGGAGCTGCTGCAAATCACCTCTGTGTTGTATTCCTTATTGTCAAACTGGCCTCCATCTGTCATGGAGGCTGTGTTCCAGTCCAGGATGAGCTAATAGGGCCGCTAACTAGCTAATGGCAGCTATAGCAGTTAGCAGCAGTGCATAAATAAGTGGTACTTTCATCACAGGCTTTTGGCTCTTTTTGTTTGGTGTGATTTTGCACAGGTACGTCCTGTATTTTGGAAAGTTCTCATGAAAGCACCCCAGAATTTACACGAAAGAATTCAACGGTATTTCAGAAAATGACTGGCACTGTATTGGCATGGAGCTTAGAGTATTTTTTGTTCATCCAGTCACTCTCTGTAAGTTTAATGTGTATGATGCCTAAATTGGCATGCAGAATATTGGTTTGCTGTCGGCAAAATCATTTCAGATGAAATCTACTTACTGAGAGGAGTTTGCGCATGATGCTAATGGAGTTTCCCCTGATATGCCCCGATACTTCAACACGTCTCCCTCCTCGAGCTACACTTAAGTTGATTTGAGTCAAAAATGCAGCACGTTCGGTTAGATTTACTTAAACTTTTAGGTCACTGCAGAAAGCTCACTTGAGAAATGACTGCTACTTTTCACTACACCGTGTTTTATAGTGCTGCACAGACTCAAAAGATGGCAGCAAGTAATTTATTGGACTTTATATTCAATCTGACAGACTTCAGCCGAGTCACACAGACTCTAATTTCCCATCTTGAAGGAGTCTGTCCAGCCGTATGTTTAGTTATCTGAGTAAGTGTGCTTAAGATGCTGCATGTCTCTTCACAGCACCGCATGCTGCTTCTGAGAGTATGCTGCTCTCCATCTGCTTTTGACTCACTGCATGTTTGTGTGAGCAGCAGAGCAAGAGATGTCGAGTGTCTTTGAATAAACTGATGGGGTCTTTTATATTCGGAGTACCACTTTTTTTTTTCCTGAAAATACTGTAGTTTGGTGTTTGCTGAAGAGCTGTACACAGTTGGCCCACGATTTCAGAGACGACATTTTAACACTGAACAGCAAAGGAGGCTGCTTAACAAATTATGCAGCTTCTTAGAAATAAACAATTTTGCCGTTTACTGTCGAAGATTAGGAGTAAAAACACGTTTCTTTGAGCAGTCTTACACACATGCTATTTAAAGCTACTACAAGGAACTTATGGCTGTTAACTTATATTATAATGATTTTGAAGGCCCCTTTGGACAAAATTTGTGGTTATTCCACTGTAAAAACTACTAAATATAACGTCAAAAATAAGATTATCTAAATTAAAATCTCCTGCTTCTTTTCTGTCTGCACCATGGTTGTGATCCTTCCTTCACATGGCTGCAAGCCCCACCAGCAGCGTTTCGTCCGCCTGATTATGTTTACTTGCTCAAATTTTTGTTGATTGGATAAGATAAGTCTTTATTGTCATTGTGGCAGAGCAAACAACGAGATTGGAGATGCAACTCTGCTTGGTCCTCTTTCCTTGCTCTTTGTGCTTCTACCATGAATAAGCAGAGTACGTGGTTAAAAAGTTTCTTTTTTGTCCGTCTTTATGATCGCAAATCTGCACGGGGTGTTTTATTTTGAAAGTTAACTGGATTCTCCCTGCCTTTTCTGTGTCTGAATTCCTACCCGTTCGATCTGCTCTGCGCTAATCGACAAAAAGTGGAGCGCTGCTTCTGGGGCACACTGAGGCGCTGTTGGTGGAATCGCAAGCATTGCGTAGAATGGCTGCAATCAGCTGACGTGGCGCAGCCATAACAGGACGCGGCCTCTTAAAATCCACCTTCTCAAAGTGGCTATTAGCAAACCAAAAAAGTTTCGGTTTTACAAAATGTCTTTCTGTTCCATGGTGTCCATGTCTCTGAGTAAGTAAGAAAGGGAACAGACAAGTACCTCAGGATGCTTCTCAAATGTTAGACCACTTTAGAAATTGTGCCAATATAAAAGGTCTAATGTGTATTTATGTGCTTTTTTTCTGTAGAGTCACCTGCACAAGCGACCAAAGACGTCCCCTGCTCAGGTTAGTAGTTTTCTTTTTGTTTGTTTGCGTTCAATGCACTTTGTTGGAGTTTAGCCTGTTTTGATTTCTGATCAGTGTTTTTTTCTTACTTTGTCCCTCAGGCCTGCAGTCTGACCGAGCTGGATGAGAAGATCAGTGCAGTGAAAGCAGCGCTACTAAAGAGGGTGAACGAATTTGGGCCTGGATATGGAACAGAGTGCCCAATGTAACACGTCCAAAACCAATGCGCTAAGCACACCGTCTGTTAATGCATTCAATATGTCCATTACATTCAGAAAAAGTGTATTCCTCTAAATAGTTTTGTAGCTAGCTGAGATATAATTGCTTTGTAAATAAAGTTATTTTTTCCTTCATGAAAACTTGTACGCGTTATTTAATTTAACTCACAATTAAATTATGAGATTTAATCTTGTGTTAGACATTAGGGCTATAAATTATTGCAATTATATTCATTGTTACTTGATTAATTGTTTGGGTCAGCACATTTAAAAAAAGCTGTAATCTAAATTATGAATTAATTATCTATTAGAGCTACAACAATTAGTCTAGTAATCCATTAGTTGATCAAAAGAAAACTAGTTGCCAACTATTTTGATAATCAATTGATCGTTTAAGTCGTTTTCAAGCAAAAATGTCAAACAGGAAATCCAACAGTTAAGAAGCTGGAACCCAGCTTCTTAACTGTTGGATTTCCTGTTTTTGTCATTTATGACAGTAAATGAAGCGTCTTTGGGTTTTTAACCGTTGGTTGGATAAAAGAAACAATTTGAAGACGACACTGCGATGTGATTATTCAGAGAAAAAAAAGTCAGATTAACGTAAATAATCGTTTGGTGCAGCCCTATTATGACTGATTAATTCTCTGACAACCAATGGTAGAAATGAAAGAAAACAATAATATATTGTTTTATTACTCGATTAATTATTTGGTCTATTAAATTTGTGCATTTGAAAAGCTGTAATCCCTGAATTTAACTTAAACAATTAATGAATTGTCATTCAGAGCTGCAATAATTGGTCAATTAATCAATAAGTAGATCGAAAAAAAAAATTAGCTGTCAGCTATTTTGATAATCGAATAATTGTTTCAATTTTCAAGCAGAAATGTTGAACATTTGCTGGTTCCAGCTTCTTGATTGTGAGGATTTGCTGCTTTTCTTTGTCATTTATGACAGTAAATGAAGAATTTTTGGGTTTTGGACTGTTGGTTGGACAAAAAGCTATCAGAAGACGTCACTTTGGGGCTCTGGGAAATTGTGATGACCATTTTATTGGAATGGGCTACACGATTAATCAGTTTATCATGTAAATAATTAGCAGTCTAAGCAATAAAATAATGGTTAGTCACAGTCCTCTTATCAATTATTGCTGATTAAATGTCTGGCAATGAATGAATCGTTTCAGCTTTAATAGATGAGTCAACAAACTGAACTACACCTTTTAAAAAAAACAGAAAATGATTGATATTAAATTCATTTATCATTGATTTTTAACATTTTCTTCTTTAATGTTTAATGCTGGGAAGTTGTGTGTGTGTGTACATGTGTCTGTGTGTGTGTAATTGAGCTGAATCTGAGAGAGCACCTGATTTATCTGCCTGACTGCTGTGTGACGATGATCACCCCTAATGGTTGTCATTATAACAAATGACCTGATTACTGAAACTCTGTTTGGAAAACATATCGGAGACCCAACAAACCAGCATTAAATGGGACGCCGCTGCGTTTGACACTGTGACTTGTTTATAAAAGACTTTAGCGTGAAGCTTTAACTGCACAAGCGCCTGAAGAAATAATTCAGATTTTTTTTTTTCCTGTTATGAGTAAATCGTTCTTCATGAGTGGATGACTGAGTTATACAGATAAGAATGTTTAAGATATGACATGTATTCTTTGTTTTTTTCAAAGCTGGATTTAAAGTCACCTGGAGCTGAAGCAGAGCAACAAGCCCTTACAAGGACAGCCCCCCCCCCAAAAAATCTAAATTACATATTTTTTTTCTCTGGCATGTAGTGTTATTTATCCATCTAGGTTGTTTTGGTGTGAGTGGCAGAGTTTTGGAGGTTTCAGCAGTAGAGATGCCTGCCTTCTCTCAAACACAATGGAACTAAATAGCACTCAGCTGGTGGTGCTCAAAGCATCGAAAAATACATTTGAAAAACTCGAAAGCAACGTCTCTTTCCAGAAATCACCTGGTCACCTGGTTACTCAAGATAATACAGAGATACCTCCAAAACCTAGGAACTCGCACCATAACAATGTACATGGAGAGCACCACAATAAGCCAGAGGGAAAATATGTATTTTATAGGGCTGCAACTAAGTAATTAACTGATTTGTTCAGTCTATAAAAAAATCTCGGAAAATGGTGAAAAATGTCAATCGGTGAATCCCAGAGCACAGTATTATGTCCTCAAATGTCTTGTTTTGCCCACAACCCAAAGATATTCCATTTTACTGATAATCACAAATCAAAATAGTTACCGATTAATTTAATAATTTATTAATAATCGATTAATCTTTGCAGCTCTAGTATTTTTGATTTTGGGGTGAACTGTCCCTTTAAGCCCAAACTTGCAAAAGTGCAGCTTATTGACAGTTGGCCTGATCACGACTGATGTTTAACAATAAACCCCAAATATGAGGTAATTTTAAGACACATATGGCTCATTTTCTTACTTTTATAATAATAATGTATAAATATAATTTTAGATTAGATCATGCAGCTTATAGAGAAATCGCTAAGATCTGTTGGTGTAATTATCGCGACAAAATTTGATATTTAATTTAATACTTTGATATGATAGAAATACAAGAAAATATAGTTTGACAAATAAACTCAGTTGAATGATTCTGACTGTAAAAAGACGACCAGGAACATATGACATTTCATTTAACATTAAAATAAGAATTTGTCGTGCTTTGTAAGAATTTGCTGGTTAGCTCAGTTAGCAGTGCAGCTAGCTGGCTCTAATGGGACTGGTGACTTGCAGCACTGGGGGAGTGTTACTGTTTATACCTGTAGCCAGTTTGATAACAGGGAATACAGTACCGAGGTGATTTACAGTAACTCTGACCGAGACTCTGACTCCGGGGACATTGAAGACACGACAGGTTAGGGAGAGGCGTCGAGCAGGAGAGGGAGTCTGGGCATCAGAGAGGCAGCGTGGAGCCAAACGAATCAGAGCTGGTGCCTGTTGGAACAATGGAAAGACAAACCAGGAAGTTTTAGTGAGTTTTATTTTGTTTCTGTCAAAATTGAATGAAATGTGTTTTTACAATTAGTTCAAAAGGCAATTAAGCTCATCTTAGGTAAAAGAGGTGAACGGGTATGTTTTTCTGTTTAAGTAAAATCAGTGTAAAAATATTTGCTTTCTTGACATTTTATGGGTTTATTTTGTTTATATATTGGACTAAAATATATAAACAAAATGTAGCAAAATGTAGCAAACTCTTAAACTGTTGAAATGGCTACTACCAAACAACTTGACTCATTTAATCCACATCCACATTTCCAGTTATACCCGATTTACACAATCCCAATACTGTCGTGCAAAGAACTTCATGATTTTTGCCCAGAACTGGATGGGATTAGCATAAAGCAGGCATGTCTGTAAAGAGGAGAGTCTTGTGTACCCACAGACCCCATTCTCATTCAGATATTTAGAGGTGAAAGGTCAAAGGACCCCTTTGAAAATGGCCGGTTTTTCCTTAAGAACAGCCTAACTTTGCAGCATTATTAAGCCTCCTTCTCGGCAAGCTAGCGTGACATTAGGTCTAGTTTCATATGATGGCAGCATCTTCACTTTAACTTTAAAACTGACCTTGAAAGAGAATCTCTGAAACCTCTGAAAGAGAGTAACGTTAGCTGTGGACGTGAGCGTCCCTGTGAAGACCCTTCTGGAGACTGGATATGTAAATTAGCTTTGGCTATTACAGCTTCATTGTGTGGCATTGGTTCGTGCTTTATACTTGTCCGAATACAAATAATTATTGAATTAAAAATGATGGATGTAAAGTAACCATTAACTATAGCTGTAAAAAAAAAATTACCGGAGGGAAAAATATAATATTTCTCCCTGAAATGTAGAGGAGTATCGGAATGAGATGGCATGAATAGGAAATACCGAATTATCATAATAAATACTTCTTTTTTTTAAAATCCTGAAGTACCTCCAAATTGTACTGAAGTACAGTACTTGAGTAAATGTCCTTGCTTGCAAAGGCTGTCTGTTTGAGCCAAGTTTAAAAGAGAGGAACTACTTCCTCAATGACATATTCACTTTCAAAAAACATGAAACTCTTATAAACTGATTAATTTCAAATGAAAAAAAAGGTGCTTTGAAGCAGCAGGAACCCTTGACCAGTTCATGGTTGAGTGAAAGAAAGCACAGACACAGACTGTCGTTCAGAGCCACCGGATCAAAGTTCAAAGTACTTCAAAATCTAACTCCTTTCTGTTCCTCTTCTCATGGCACATATAATGGCGATAATATATGACATTTTTAAATAAATTTCTCAACAGGTGTGACAAAAAGCAACAAAGAATAAAAAAAAACATCAACTTTCTCACGTCTTTGGAAATGACTGTAACTCCCCTTCCTTTTCTTTGCCGTTGCTCTTTGTACGTCACGTCAAGATTTATTTCAGCATTGATTGATGGAGTGACCTGAGCACAATAGAGGACGCTGCATTGTGGGGTTTGTTTTTTTTTCGGAAGATATTTCATTCTTAAACGCGGAAATGGGGATTTTTCTTTTTGCGCCCCCTTTTTTCAGGTGTATACCTCGCTTGTTTCGGCTCTGTCCGTCTCTTGCTCATAGACTGGAACCTTCTGGAGGGGCCATAATGTGCTGGGAAGGGGAGCACTTGAGCTGCAGCGCTGTGGATGGATGTGGAGGCTGAGGGGAGACGGGGGGGTTCGCTCATTGTTCCCCAGGAGCTTTTGTCTCAGACACAGTCTCCTTATGAGGGTTAATGAGGACAAATTGGTCTGAGTGTAACAAATGGATTATAGAGTCGGACAAAAGGTTGTATTTTGTGGGCTGCGTTCGCTGGGATCCACCCATCATCTGCCCATTGAGCCGAGCGCGCTGACTAGCGTCTGCATGAAGTGGCTCACTAAATATCTCATTATCTTTATCCTGTCTGTTTTATTGCATGAGCACATTATGCGTGCAGCTTCCTACAGGGAATTTTAGCTAAAATGTAAAGTTTATATCACAACAATGCAGCTTGTAATCACCTGGCTCATTTCCTACAGCTTCTGTCAAGATTATAAAGTCAATATGTCAACATTAGTGTCAGTGGTTAGGGCTCCAAGGTTGGGTGGGCATAGTGTACCCTTTCAAATTAACAAAGAGCCACTTCCTCATTGACTCTATGTAATTCCTGCCTGTCAATCAGTCCTCCCTCTGCCTGATTTCTTGTTATGTTCTTGGGAACCTCGGTGGAAAAAAAAAAAAAGACACAGAGGTGTTCCTTGTCCTTCTGTGAGTCCGGTTGTATTTTTTGGTGGGGTCGGAGGAGAGGATTCATATCCATTCATATCTCACAAACTCTTAATGGGCTCCAAGCCCTCCAGAAAGAAAGCTCTTTCCTGTGACTAGTCAGCTCCAGTCTTTATTCATCTGTGGCTCCGTGTCAAAAAAGACTGTTGCTCGTTTGTGCCCCGAACAATGAGGAACAAGGCTAAATCTCTAGCTGGGAACAAAAGACAGAAAACAGGCTTTTCACTCTGCAGAACATTAGATTCTGACACATTTTGCCGTGGCAGTTTTTTCCTCACCCTGAGTGCTGTGGCTCTGGTCTTTTAAAGAGACCACCTGTTGGCAACAAGCCTGTTCTTCATTACAGACAGGCCTATTATCACAGGATGAGGAGCGCCACAGGCTAACTTTTTTAAGTTAACCCTGCTGCAGTTTCCAAAGCTGGCCGATTGGGAAACAAATTACGTATTACCACTGGAAAAATCTATTTCTGCTTGTAATTTTGTATCTTGTTTTTGAACAAGGGCTGTTGTCGGCGTTAAGAGTGATGTGCTTCATTCATGCCCTTGTCACAAATGTCACAAACAAAAGGGGCTCAAATGTAGGCAGCTTGGATGTTCTGTAACTACACATTTGGGGCTGAATTCATATGCATTGTTTGGAGGAAACCCAAATGTACTTACTGTAAAGTTGTTGATGGAGGTCTCGTGTTTTTCATTCAATTATTTCCTGCATCTGGAGGGTTTTTATTGTTCTTTCGAAAGCAGATTTGAGCAATTTTCAAGCCCACAAACATTAGCATAACTACAGCATGATAATGATTTTCACAACTGTGTGTAAAATAAAAGTACTGTAGGTGGCAATACGAGGCAATCAAGTGCATTCTTTGGCTTTGAATTGGACATGATAAACACAGGCTGACGGGAGCAAGAGTGTTTGCTTTATTTTATTTATTTTTTGGTCCAATTCTGTGAAGATTTTAAAGACAATGTAAAATAATTTATGGTTTTCATGACTCTGGAAACCTGCGGCTACACCACAGAAATACAGAGAGGAGTTACATGCTTCATGAATAACCTTCGCTGGGGGTTTGCTTGGAAAGCACAAAACGTGCACACAGGGGAGACTGGGGGCTATTGTAACACACTTGATTCCTCCGATCAGAAACAAGTTAGAGTGATGACACTTACCCTGCACATGCTCAGTAGGATTCTCTTGCTGCCGATGTAAGTAGGCAGTTTTTGGATATACAGTATTTTTCTTTTGTTGTCTACAGTTTGGAAGGCTGCAAATTTAAACTTGCATCAATTTTGTCTCTAGGTTATCGTTTAAAAATTAATATGAACAAATGATGCTAATATAGGTGTTGCTAGGTAGCATACGAGATTTTATCACAGCCAGAGGGGTAACTGTATGTATAAGGGAACCCTAGAATAGCACATTCCAGAGCCACTTTTAGATATTAATTTCTCAACAAATTTTTAGCACTTAAGCACTCAAGACTAGTTTTCTTGTTTGTGTCTGAATTACTATATGGTACTTTACATATGTAATCTCAACCTTTAACATATTCTCAGTGCAACAAGAGACTACAGCCTGATGAAAAGCGAGCACAATGAAGAAACAGCGTGTGGTTTTCGCAAATCTCACAAATCTAGGGTTCCCTTCAAGACATGACCCGTAACACTGACTTCTTGCATTATTGATTGTATTATTACACTCATTCTTGAGAATTGGGACAAAATGTATTTTTAAGGGGTTTTGATGTTTACTCTTCAATTAAGCTGGGAATATATATATTTTAAAAGATCAAACTCAAATGTCTGTCAAATGACAAGTAAGAATCTGACTGAGTTGATGGATATCTTGGCTACAACTTTAAAGCGCCAATGTTTTTATAAAAAAATCAATTTCAAAGCAAATATGATTATAATAGCACCTGTCATCAGTAAGTATGTTATATTCTGAAGGCTTTTAAAACATTTTTAAATTGTTTGAAGTTGTGAATTCTTGTCTGGGAGGAGGGTGTTTTCTGGCACAGAGCAAGTTTAGAAATGAAAAAAATTAAAGCAAACTAAAACATTACATAAATTACATGTTTCCTATTTATAAATAGTTACAGAAAAAAACTCCCACAAAAATTAGAAGTCAGTAATAATTTTTAAAGTTTTTTCGGGGTCAGACATGATTTGTCCCAATCCTTAATGACAGGTGATTAATTGGTGCACATATATGTATGTTTCTTATATCAAACAATGACTAGTGTATTTCAAGTAGTCTCTATGTTATGAAGAAAAATGTAAAAAAATGTTACAACTGCCCCCAGTCTCCCCTGCTGCAAAGCTTTTTAGACCAAGAGGCGACATTAAAACAGCAAATACCTCTGTCATGCTCATGCCATCACTGTCGGAGTGCACGCCCTGATGCAGTCGCACTTGTTTCATGTTCACAAAACACCCAGAGAGGAGGAAAGGGGGTGCATGCACCTGTGACCCTCCCCCAACAAAGCAGACAGCACAAGAGAGGATCCCCCTGCAGCCCACAGGCTTCAACAAGAGGCAGTCAGCTGCTCTCTGTGGCCCTGCTGCACGGTCCCCAGGCTCTCGGGAGTTAAATGTGCCTGTGATATTGCCAGGAGGGAGCAGCGGGAGTTGAATTCAGGCAATTACAATCAAGTCAGGGCATAGTTAGTGCGTGGGCCCTGGCAGCACCTGAGCTGGATGCTGATGAGACACTTAGCCCCAAACCCTCGTGCATTGGCCCAGGCGTTGCGTAGAGCAAGCCCTCCCCCCGCCTCCCTCCCTCTTCCCACAGCAGCAGACCCCCTACTGGACACTTCCACTTCCCTTCACCTCATTTAGGCCTCTAGAGCTCTCCTACCCTGTCTCTCTCCGGCCCTCACATTGCAATACTTCTGCTTTATATAGGTGGCGTGGAGTACTGCACTCAATCACTCTTCATTCATTCACACTGTACAATAATAGGCAACTACTCCGATATTGTCCTTCAAGCACCTGTGCATAGTAGAGCTTCAAACATCATGTGTCATTCCAAGTTCTTGAGAAATATGGGAAGAGTTATTTCTCTTGAAGGGACAATAAAAAAAAAAAAGCTACAGGTAAGAGCAGATACGCCGATTTTTCATCATTTCAGTTCCACCTTAATGTGCAGAAGAAAAGGCCCCTTTTACAAGAGTCTTCCTGCCTGCCTGTCCCCATCTTTATTACACATCAGACCATCGAGCTCAAGCCCCATCACGCCGCTGTCTCTGCTGCACAGATATTCATTTGCAGGTGGCTGACTATAGGTCTCCGTGTCCCGACTGATGTTATGGCGACAGGAAGAGAGGATGGAAAGGGAGGTGCGGTTCTTGAATATCTATGACCCGAGAATATGGAGTCAGGCATCACAACAACACTCTTAGCCCCTTTTTCCCAATAAGATGCTCTCAGCTCTTTCAGAGGGAAAGCCTCCCGGCTCCCGCCCTCTCTCAGCCACCACACTTTGCTGAAGTGTCATTAGGATTGTAAAGGGCAGGTTGCCATAGAACTCGGATTGCTGCAGATGTATGGACTCATAGAGGCACCATATTTTAAAATGTAAAGATCTGAGTGTGAGGGGGCCATGCTAGGGGACTAGACTTTCTGTTTCTTCATCTGCAGTCTGTGTGCATGCATCTTTCATGTATCGCTTTGGTGCTCTGTTTTGTGAGATTGCTAGCTTTGCTCTTCAATCCACTTTCATTGTCTATCTGTGGCCGTGCTTGTTAGTTAGAGCCGGGCATAGTATTTGGCGGCGCCGAGGGGGAAAGGTGGAACACCTCTTTCACGATTTTTTGCCATAATGGTTGTCTTTTGATTTTTCCTGGGCTTTGGAGACTACCAGGGATTGTCTCTTTGAAATTATTCCATTTTGGCAGAGAAAAAGAAAATGGATTGCGCTGATCCTGTTTTGTTCCTGGGGGGACGGCTGCAGTATTATCCTGGGCTGACACCGTTGGCGAAGAGGCAATCACAGTGGCCCTCGCTCTGACAAAAACACTCCATCTGCAAGGAGAGGAGGAAATCACACCACAATGATGTCTGACTCTTCTGCCTCACTCTGGCAGCTGGGCCCTGGGACCCATGAACTGCTACACAACCGCCACCACAATGGCTGTTATACAAACGCACAAACACCACACTACAAATCAGCAGCTGTAACACACAAAAGGCAATGCACCTGCCATCACACGACAACAAGAAACAGGGCGGATTTGTTCGAAAAGTTTGCCCTAGTTCTGCTCAAGGCTGGTTGGAATGATCTCCGTTTTATCTGCTGCATGCTTATTGGTATTAGTACTGATACTATAGTATTTATTAGAGGTCAGAGTGTTGCAATAAAAAATAAATATTGTATTATTAACAAGCCAACAACAGGGGATGGCAAGAAACTGCAAAAAAATGTTCACGTTTTTTCCCCCTTGTTTTAAACATTAACACAAATAATAAATAAATTCTGCTGCTACAAGTCTCTCTCACATTAAAACAATAACAAAAGACGCAGTATGGCATCATGAAGTGGCGTTGGATCATGGGAACTTTGAGACAACCAATAAATCTGATGAAAATCTATCTGACGTGACTCACGCAGGAATCATGTGAGGAGATCATTGATTTAAGTTTTATTCCTTCCTCACTCTCTGACGTGTCCTGTGTTTTCCCTGAAGTTCTATCAACTAGCTACTAGTTAGCAACGGCTAGCAGGAAAGGCACGGTTACCATGAACAAATTACAGATTTCTCTGCATTTTAACATTGTTAGAAACATTTGGGATAATATACAAGTACACAACTCAACAAAACATAACATTTTAGATATTTTAATGTGGAAATGTTACATATTATTGCTTTCAATCCCTGTTGAATGAATGAATACTTCAGAAAATTCGACGAGCAACACAAGGGCTTATAACACTTTAAACTCAAGGATGGATCAATACTGGCTGTTCATGACTTGACTTTAAACTTGGAAGCTGTATGTATTGCCAGGTTTTATGTTGTTTTAGTGTTGATTTCATAGGTTAACCAACTGAATTAGCCTTTTGAGCAGCTAATGTGGCTACTGCCACAGATTGGGACGATGTTGGACTAATGTTGTAATATTGAGGGAGGGTCAAGAGAGACTGCGTGAACATTCAGCTTCATTTTAAGCTAACTAAATAATGACAGTAGTAGGATGCCACTAATGTTTTTTTTTTTCATGTGGATTTTTGTGTAAGTTTATACTGCAGCATGAAGCTGGGTGGTTCTGCTCTGTGATCCTCTTCGCTGATATGTGCATGTGTGGACTCATGTTGAGGGACGTCAAGAGAAAGTGTGTGAACGTAAAGCCTCATTTGAAGCCAACTAAGAGTAGTAGGATGCTGGTAATGTTTTTTTTTCATGTTGCTTTTTGTTACACTGCAGCACAAGCTGCATTAGCATTAGCTTTGTTGTTATACAGACGCCTTTTAGTTCTGCTCTGTGATCCTCTTCACTGACGTGTGTGTGTGTATTTGTGTTGCTGCTGCATGTAAATTTAGCTAATTGACTGGCCCTGAAGGAAACATAGCTACATATGAAAAAGAAATGGTCAAACTGTAGGAATTCATTCGTAGCTACAGTATGTGTTCGTTTTGTAACTATGATTAACACCTAGCTTGCTCAGACTGTAAAGTTGCTGCTGATGTAGTGAGGTGAGATCTGCAGGTCATGTTACACTTAGCATTACGGCAACAAATTACTTCATCTATCATAAACGAAGAGAGAATCGAACTTCTGCACCGTAACAACAACAGAAATATAGCAGAGAGCAGAGCAACAGGAAGTGGAGACAAACAATAAATAAATAAAAGTTTAAAGTCTTATTCAGTGGGTGCAGGGGTCCTATTGGGGGGACGGGTTGCCCCACTAGACAGTGGTAGGGAAACACTGAATAGGGCCTGACAGATATTTGGATTTTTGGGACCGATACCAATATTAAGGAGTAAGGAAATTTCGATATTGATATATTGGCAAATATTCTTTGCGCAGAATAATAATATACAGAGTATAGAATATATACATAAACACACTTTTTTTTTTTTTACAATAATCACTTAAAAGTGGTTAACAAAGATATGTGAGGCGGAATATTTTACAGTTTAACATCAAACCTTTAATAATTATAAATAACTATAAATAAAAAAAACTCAAATAGAGCAAAATATAAGTATATATTAAACCTGAATTAAGACAAAGGATCAAATATACACAGAATGCTGCCTGTAAAGATAACAAATAACACAATCTACATTATGTTGTGTGAAAATATATAGGTCATATAGGTCAATATTGGCCTCTATCGGTCGGGCTCTGTATTAGAATAGTATCATTTGTTTGAGTTTCTCCTGTTTTTCAGACCTTGAGAAAAATAATCCACAGCACATTTTCAAGTTTTAAACCCACTAAGCTAACTGTTTGCCTACAAAACACAAATACCATTAGGATATCAAACGTACACACGCACACACACACACACACACACACACACACACACACACACACACACACTCTCAGATGAAAGATAAGCAGCCGTGCAGCTTGCCCTGTTAGTATTCAGCAGTGTCACCTCTTTCCCTCCGTGTCCCATACCTGGGGATCAAACGCACCTCTTTGTGAGAGAGGCCTGACCCCCTGCTATTAGCAAACAGAAGAGAGCCCAGCTGACACCACTCTTGAGATGTGCCATGCAGACGGAGGCCTGTGATTACAGCACAATCCTGAGGAGACAACCCTCCACCCCGCTCCAGCCTCAACCTCCTGCAACTCCCCACACACACACAACCCGCCCACCCCCACCCGCCACCTCTCCTCCACGACAAATTCACCTATCTCTGAAATAGATGTTAATCTCTCACCCAACTGGCTGCCTCTGAGACCTCGTTGACACACATATAGCCATGCCCGAGCCATGAATAATCAATAGGGCGCTATTTTCGTGAACATATTTCCCCCGAACAGGTAATTTCTCCTGACTATTACTGCGGCAGATTAGAATCTGAGATTGGACTTTCAGATTGGTGGTGAAGGCGGGTGTGCATGTTTCTTCCTTCATGTGTATGGAGGGAGGGGCTCTCTCTCTCTCTCTCGAATACAGTGTAACATGGAGGGACATAGGTCTGTCTAGTGCCTTCATAGCGCCACATGAAAACCAATGAAGGTAAAGCAAGAGGGGGGATTAATTTGTTGTGAGAGAGGCAGAGGCTCAAGTGGGTCTTCCAATAGCAAATTAGCAAACCCTCATTTCAAAAACCCTCATACATACTAGAGAATAGTAATCCACAAACACGCAGAACATGCATGTGCACATGTGTACAGTATGTTCCTGCCAGGTTGCAGAGTAAAAATCAGACCCTTTTCCCTTCTTTTTTTCTCACAGAGATGGGACTGATCGATCATATATCAGTATTAGGGGCCAATAATGACGTAATTCAGTCATCGGATATCAGACTAATGTCACAGATCTACGTATTGATCCATATTCTATAGTCTTATGTAACAATATTGTGCTAAGCGGAGTGAAATGAGAGATACAAAGCTGTACTCACGTCAGTCCTGTACTATCATAGGGGACATGCACCTCAAGACGACGCAGAATAAAACAGCTGATGTGAAGAAATATACTGGCTACCTTGCTCATGGTTACAACTAACCCATGCAAATCATGTCCTCCCAAAATAAACTGAAAACATTATTACTAACACTCTAATTCCAATCTTTTGGTGACTATTTGATTTTTTAGGGATTTATATATATGATATATATGTAATTTATAAAATGTTTTGCTTTTAAAATTTCTAAACTTGCTCTCTGCCAGACAACACCCTTGTCCCAAACAAGAATTCACAAAATGTGTTAAAATCCTTCAGGATCTAAAACTGACAATGCCTACTGATTAAATAGGTACAAAAACGTGCCATTATAATCATCCTTGTTTTAAAGTTTATGAAAATGTTGGCCCTTCAAAGTTGTGACCCAGATTTCTGTCAACTCTGTCAGCTTTCTACAAAAACATGATTTAATCTGGTATAAATAAGGTTAGCTATACCCTAAGGACCCCTTAAATTTGATATTACCATTTTTTTTTTGCAATTTTTGGTAAATTTCGTGGGAAAAAGTTGACTCATATGCTTCTAGAGACTGAGTATAATGAGTTCTATTTCCAAAAACAGTGCACATCATGCCAGAGTTGCATTTCAGCAATATAATTTCTCTACTGCAAAATAAATAAATAAATAAAACACCTGACTTTTTAAAATAAACTCACTGTTCCTGCTCATCAAGCTAGTGCCATGAGAATATAATACATTATACAAGATGTTAGGCCAATGAAATGAATAGAGTACCTGAAAACTTCTCATATGAAATTTAACTTTGAAAGTGTGAGTTTTGAGGTTGCTGTAGCTGGTCAGTGTGAAGTGTTGAAGCCAGAGTAACAGACTGAGTTAACAATGTGAAGTCCGCAGTTAGTTTGTTTCCACAGTGCAGAGGAAATATATGCCTTAAAGTCAGAGCACACATGTCGTTTTATGTTTAGCATGTAAAGTAAAATGGATCAAGTTTGTTGAGATAATATTACTGTGACTGTAATGCTAATTTATGTTAGCATGTCAATGGGAATTTCCATGACATATTAGCATTGAGCCATCAAGTTAACAGATGAAGTGCTCATTATTTATATTCACAAATATATGTATGTATGTATATATAGATATACAGTCAATGTATATACACATATATATAAATAAATTGATTCAGCAGTCAAAAAATCGATTCAGGAATCGTAAAGAGAAGAATCTCGATACATCTTTCCTACTTTTTCTTTCTCACTCTCTGTCCCTCGTTGACACGCACATACGTGCACTTGTGCGCACACACACAAGAAGAAAACTTCAATTCTATCTGCAGGGGCAGAAATCAATCTCACATCTCTTTAGTTAATCCGCAATGGCTCTCTACAGATCCTGACACTAATAAGGTATTGAGCAGGTGAGGCCAGGGGCTGAGGAGGAGAACAGAGGGAGAGGAGAGGCCTGCAGTCTGGGGCCCGACTGGCGGCTGGCACTGTTCCAGTGCAATTATGGGGCTTGTGTATGGGAGAGAAGGGTGCAGGAAAGAAGCAGCAGAGATAGAAGGGAGAGGGAGAGAAGCATAGAGAAAGAGCGAGAAAGAGGGGGTGGGGGGGAAAAATTGATCCCATCTGTGGTATGATGGTTAATTAAAGCAGCTCTTGAGCAGCCCAAGGATGAGAGGCTTGGCTGGGCTCCTGGAGGCACAGCTCTGATTACTCACACAGAATGGATGGTTTCTTAGCAATGAAAGGAGGAGGCCAAGAGCTGCCTGGTGGGGTGCACAGACGACGTCAAGGAGGAGAGACATGTGCATGCTGCACACGCACACATGTGCACACGCACACACGTGCAAACGGACCCGCATACAGACGCGCACTTGCATCCATACATATACATATGTAAACACTCAGACGCACACATACATCGCGAGCCTGTTGACACGAGTGCAAACATCATCAAATTAAATCAAAATAAGTGCATCAGGAAACTAATCAGATATAATGTGAGTCCACTAAATGTGAATTTCTACAACAAGACGAGCGCAAGAGGTTAATGACAAAACAACCAAAGTTCATCTAATTGTGGCTCATTGTGCATACTAATGTGTCACCTTACAGATTTATGACTGACAATCTATCGTTCTGCATGGAGTCTCACAGCAAGAAAACCATTACGAGATAAAGCCACTACAAGGAGTTTTAACAGGTTATGAAACAGTCTCTATTTATTACTGATGCTCTATGCATAAGTTAACGAGACCATCAAAGAAGATTGAGAAGATTGGACATTTCTGTTGTTCTTAATGGCTGCCGCCAGGTCAGATTCTCCTTGAAATCAGATGAAACAAGCCTGTGTTTGCATTTTCCCAGCCAAGATTAGAGCGAGTAACATGTTAGCCAGTTAAAAGGAAGCAGGAGGACATTTTTATTTAAATAATTTTCTTTTTGACATCATATTTTATGGCTATCACAGTGGAAAACACTGCTTTTATCCACATGAGCCTCAAAAAATCAACACTAGCAGCTTTAATTTTGCATACTATCATTATTATTATTATAACACACTTGTCTTCGTCGTGTGTACCTGAGTAAGAAGACACTAATTCTGCCTCCACTTTCCCTGGCTTCATCTTACTGTTACATTCAGGGAGCCTCAACGCCCACTACACCCTCCTCATTGACATTCATGGCTCTCTCATATTGAGAGGCCATGGGTGACAGCTCCAGCACTTTGGTATGACCCCACCCTCCTATGGTGAAATCTGGTATTGCATAACATGGTCAGGCAAAAATGGAAATAGGGGTTTTACACATTTCTGCACAGGTAAGAGCACACACATTAACCACAAGCATAGCCAGAAACAAAGACTGTGGGTGTGCATCAGAAAAACTGGGTGTGCCTAATTTTCTGTACAACACAGAGTAGGTTAGACTGATGTGCAACTCCACAACATACATATATTGTCCATATAGGTTTGCCTGCAGCATGCCAACAATATACAAAGTGCTTTAGTCATTGTACAGTCCATTCTCTGATATTATACGTCACAGTGCAATCATTCTTCACAAAGGCTTATCAAATAAAACAAAATGAGCCTACAATAGAACAGATAACAACTCAAGGAAGGCTAGAAGCTACACAGCATTCCCCAAACTGAAATTTACATGAAACTTTAGCCTACCTGTGCAAGTTGGCAGCTTAAAGGGATAGTTCACCCAAAAATTAAAATTCAGTCATGACCTACTTACCCTCATGCTGATTGAAGGTCGGGTTTAGTTTTTTTTAGTCCACAAAACACTGCTGGAGTTTCACGGGAAAACAGCGTTGCAGAATCTCCCAAACAACTGAAGTGAATGGTGAATGGTTTTCAAATGGACCAAACAACAACAACAACAACAACAAAATGTGTCTATACTGCTTGTCTGGCATAACCCAAGCCTTCTAAAGCCCCAACATGCCGTTCACTTGCGTGCACACACCGTCTCCCCACACAAACCCAGTTCAGATGGTGTGCACGCACACGTAAACGTGGCTCCAAGCTAGATTCAGGCTAAAAACATGATGTAAATAACACTAGGAGACTTAAATTTAGGAGACTTGGATACACCAGACGAGCAGTATGGAGGAATTTTGTGCTTTTTTTTGTTTTGTTTTGTTTTGTTTGTTCCATTTGACAACTGGTCACCATTTTCTTAAACTGTTTTGGAGATTCTGTTTTTCTTGCGAAACTCCAGCAGTGTTTTGTGGACGAAAACCTAAACCCGACCTTCAGTCGGCATGAGTGTGAGTAATTAATGACTGAATTTCCATTTTGGGGTGAACTATCCCTTTAGGCTGCCAACCTGCACAAGCAGGCTAAAATTTAATGTAAATTTCAGTTTGGGGAATGCTGTGTAACTTCTAGCCTGCTGAACTATCCCTTTAAAGGGGAGACAGCAGGACTTAGCCTTAAATGACACAATTATTTCATTAGACTGTTAAGTCCAAACCTGTATGTACTTTTCAAAGGCCTTTTAGTCTGAAGTATGATAGCACTAACTGCAGATGTTGCGTTGTTGACTTAACTGCTCTAAATCTCCCATGATGCTCGGTGGGGTCACTTCTACTTGTGCATGTATTAACTTGTATAAATTTGATTGGTAGGTAAACTGTGTGTGACAGTGGAACCAGTGGCATCTGACTTTTGGGTGGCACAGACACACCCTGGTACACCTGTGGCTATGCCACTGACATAAATGTTTACTATGTCCTGGTTTGAGATTTAAAGGTAGAATCAGTGGGATTTGTCTGTTGCTGTTTGTAAACGCACAACAGAACAATACTTGGTTGTTGAGTCACATTCTCACGATGTCAAACGCTAATGTTTTGGGCTTGTAAACCGTCGCCAGCACAGCAAAGTAATGAGACAATAAGGAAATACTGGCAGAGGGCTGCAGGGTCTCTGCAGATACAGACACCACCACACACTTCAAGTGT
>JAJHUR010084964.1:0-13871 GCA_027495735.1 Lutjanus campechanus
ACTAAAGTTGACGAGGAGGACAATGTGACTTTTTATCTGATGATAACTTTGGGCTCAGTTTCAGTACTTTTTATCATCAGTATCATTGTGCTGATTGCAATGCAGTGCTCCAAATCCACAGATTATACTTCTAAATATCTACAAGAGACTAATTATGATGGGACACTGTGTCACAGCATCCAGTACAGATCTGGAGACAAACGGTACATGTTAGTTGGACCCAGAATGAGTATAGGATCTACTATAGTCCCGGGCAGCCATGCGAATACACTAGTGCTTCCTGACAGGAGGAGGGGATCTGGAGAGGTAAGCTTGTTTTCATGGTAGCGGATTATAATATGGTTGTTACTGTTGTGTCTTGATAAAACGTATTCTTTGATTTGAGATGTTTTCAAACTGAAAATAGAACATCACTGAATCAGTGCTCACTGATGTAAAGGTGGTTACTTTCACTGTCCATGGTGCTGATTTCTTTTTCTTCTCATCAGTTTACCCGTGGGCGTCACAAATTGCAGTGCTTTTCGGGAACATCCCCTAAGTCAATCAAATTCAATATGCATTTGGGAAAGACATACAGAAGAAAGATACAGTATATATGTCGGAGTTTGATATTCGAACAGGTAGGGTGCATAAGTTAAAAGTGACAACCCTTGTGCTCGTGGATACATGTTTACACACGAGTGGGATCTTTGGGTTACCGCACTCTCTTGCAATGAAAAGAGAGCTCGCATGGTGTCAGTGCACGACAGCATAACTGCTTCACAAGACCTCATGCTTGCTGTATTTTTGAACCGCCCATCGATGACAGTACTAGTTCAGGTGGCGTTGCGCGTTTGTGAGCTGACGGTTTACCATTGTAAAATTGCCCTTATTTCAAATATTTGGAGAAGAGAGAATCGATAGCGTATACTACTGAGCACCATGATAATTGTCTGATGCCGTTCATCTTCCTGTGAAGGATTATAACACTGTTTGATGGGGACCATGGAACAAAGAAAATGCGAGGCACGAAGGGTGACACAACAGTGGGTCTGTTTCGTGATTGCTGTGGTTTTGTGGAGCGTGGCCTCTGCGCAGATGAGATATTCCATATCTGAGGAAGTCAACGAAGGAACTGCGGTAGGGAATGTTGCAAAAGATCTGGGATTAGATAAAAGCACGCTGAAAGACAGGAAGTATCGGATTGTCTCAAGTGCAACGGATCCTCTGTTCCATGTGGATCAAAACGATGGCATCCTGTATGTGAGCCGTAAGATTGACAGAGAAGAAGTATGTGAGCGGAGCAGTACATGTTTGCTTAATCTGAAAACCGTGTTAGAAAACCCACTGGAGGTCCACTATATTGGACTTGAGGTTTTGGACGTAAATGATCACTCCCCGAGCTTTCCAGAGACAGAAAAAACGTTAGAAATTTCAGAATCTGTGTTAAGTGGAAAAAGCTATCAGCTACAAGCAGCACGAGATCCAGACAGTGGGCAGTTTTCCGTGCAACAATATAAACTCAGCCCAAACAACCATTTCCGTTTGGAAGTTAAGGATAAGGGAGAAGATGGTAAAATACCGATACTAATTGTGCAGAAATCTTTAGATAGAGAAGCAGCGGGAAGTCACTCATTAGTGTTGACCGCCCTGGATGGAGGTAAACCTCCAAAATCTGGCGAGATGAATATTCAAGTAAATGTTTTAGATGTTAATGACAACGCACCTGTTTTCACTAAAGATGTTTATTCTGTGATGCTCGAAGAAAATGTTCCAGTGGGCACAACAGTCATACAAGTGAATGCAACTGATTTAGATGAAGGACCAAATGGAGAGGTAGTTTACACATTTAGCAATAGCGTGAATCGGAGGCTATTTAAACTGTTTGAAATAACCCCGTCAACAGGTGAGATTATTGTGAAAGGTCCAATCGACTACGAGCACAAAGACAAATATGAAATTGAAATACAGGCATCGGATAAAGGTCTCGCTCCTCTTACAACAGAAAAGAACGTCATTATCAAGATAGTTGACGTGAATGATAATGCACCTGAGATTGAAGTTACCTCATTTTCGAGCTCAATCCCTGAAGATTCCAGACCAGGAACTACTGTTGCTCTGATCAGTGTAAATGACTTGGACTCTGGTCTCAATGGAAAAGTTATTTGCTCTCTAGGTGAGGATGTTCCATTTGCTTTATCACCATCATTACAAGAAAAAATGTATTCATTAGTCACCGAATCCCCTCTCGACAGAGAGAAACGGTCACAATATGACCTAACAATAACTGCAAAAGACACTGGTCAACCACCATTATCATCTGAAAAGACGATAAGTGTTGTGGTGTCAGACGTGAATGACAACAGTCCAGAGTTCTCACTGAGTCCATATACTTTCTATATCACTGAAGCTAATGAGCCAGGTACCTCTGTGTTTAATGTTAAAGCTTTTGATCGTGATGAGAACGACAACGCTCTTATTTCCTATCATATTCTCAGAGACGGAAGTGAAGAAAATAAATTGGCTTCATTTCTCAACATAAACTCTGAAAGTGGAGACATTTTGGCGCTAAAAAGTTTTGACTTTGAAACTCTGAAAAAGTTTCACTTCCAAGTTGTTGCCACAGATTCTGGAACTCCGTCATTAAGCAACAACGTCACAGTCAACGTCTTCATTCTGGATCAGAACGACAACGCTCCAGTCATCCTGTATCCACTCAGCTCCAACGGTTCTGCTGAAGGTGTGGAGGAGATTCCCCGCAATGTCAACGCAGGACACTTGGTGACTAAAGTCAGAGCCTATGACGCTGATATAGGATATAACGGCTGGTTACTCTTCTCACTGCAGGAAGTTACAGACCACAGTCTCTTTGGTTTGGACCGCTATACAGGACAGATCAGAACACTTCGATCATTCACAGAGACAGACGAGGCTGAGCATAAACTGCTCATACTGGTCAAAGACAATGGGAACGTTTCACTCTCAGCAACAGCTACTGTCATTGTCAAAGTTGTGGAGCCCAAAGAGGCTTTTGCAGCTTCTGATGTTAAAAGTGCAACTAAAGTTGACGAGGAGGACAATGTGACGTTTTATCTGATGATAACTTTGGGCTCGGTTTCAGTACTTTTTATCATCAGTATCATCGTGCTGATTGCAATGCAGTGCTCCAAATCCACAGACTATACTTCTAAATATCTCCAGGAGACTAATTATGATGGGACACTGTGTCACAGCATCCAGTACAGATCTGGAGACAAACGGTACATGTTAGTTGGACCCAGAATGAGTATAGGATCTACTATAGTCCCGGGCAGCCATGCGAATACTCTAGTGCTCCCTGACAGGAGGAGGGGATCTGGAGAGGTAAGATTAATAATTGGATGTTTTGTTTTCCCGTTGTCTGCGTACTTGAGCTTTAATTTTATATATATAGCCTATATAAAAAACAGTTGTACTAAATGAGCACTCCATGATTAACGTAAACCTACACGTTTTGTCAACAAGCAATATCTGGAAATTTCACGACCAGTGTTTATTTCCAGGTTGGGTAAAATGTACTTATCTCAGAAGGTCATACGGTCTATGGTTTTATTTTCCTATGTGGAAAGTCATTTTTTAAGAGGTTGGTGAAGGTAGAGTCAGTAGGATTTGTCCGAGCTGTCCCGAAACGCACCAGGACGTCAAAAACCATATAGGTTTTGGGTCGGTGAAAGTTCTCAAGGACAGCAAAACAATGAGAACAAATAAGAACATACAGGCAGAGGGCAGCGCCTCTGCAGACACAGCCACCACACACACAGTGTATCATATGTGACGACTGAAAAGAATTTTGTAATATGAGCCGATATATTCTATTTTTACATCATATTTTTCTTCAGGAAAAAGTTGCAGATTACCTTTCAATTTTAGGGAAATAATTCAATGCATGGTTGAGAATAGGGAAACACTGTGCTCCTGAATTTGGCACAAAATCTTGTCAGTGAATGCAAATCCATGTTAATTTGAGCTGAATATAAAGGACATTTGTAGCAGATCAAGAGTGTTATGTAAAATGTGGTATGTTTGCTGAGTATTTTATTTCTTGACATTTTCGTGGGGCTGTGGTATCGTTTTGCAAAAGTTAGTCATTGAATCAGCTTGCTGCTCTTTGGTTTTAGATTGCTTTTGTCCCTAGTTGCCCTGTAAGTTTTGACTTTGTTTACTGTTGAACTGTTTATAATATGATTAGTCTTCCATTAATGTATTGTTTTTAAACGGTCTTCATATTTTCATATTTTTAGTGTAGGAAATTTAAAAAGTGCACATGTTTTAAACTTGTAGTTTGAGTCCAGTTATTGTCACTTGTACATTTAGATAAGGAGAGTCTTGCTTCAAGGTTAGCTGAACAATTGCAGACACATCACCTAACTGTATCAGCAGTATCACTATAGCTAGACCATACTCAACCATAGGTGACACAAAATATAAAGTCTTTCCCATATGGGCCCAGAGAGGCAGAATTAAAATCAAATTATGCTGTAGTTTATGGTACATTATTGTACCATAAACTTAAAATACGATTGTAAGAATCATTTCACCAACTGTCGGCTTCAGTCAGTGGCAATTGCTGTCCATGGTTCTGGACGTGTTTGGTCTCATTTTTCAATAACTGTTCTTAAAATACAAGAAAAATTAAACCAAAAATTTACATAATTTAGAAGATTTAATTGATAAAACGTAATCAAAATATTAGCAAACGTTAAGTAGAATCGTTAAAACATTTTGAAAGGCATTTATTTTCTTGCTTTCTTAAAAGGACATATTGAGTTTTCTTGTATACCGATTAGGAGTCAGCCTCCTCCTCTTTTTTTATTAACTCGACTAGATTTGGCCATAGATTCGGAGCAGCCAGAAAACAATTTTCCTTTTACCAAATGTCCTACAGACTTCTTAGACTTTTCCGCAGCCAGAAGTTTGGTCGCATGGTGTCAGTGTAATGTAAAAAATCAGCAGTACACGAGCTTGTCGCCATTGCAGTTTGGTTCCTCCTCTTGACAACATTTTCACTTCGATATTCGCACAGACCTTTCCGTGTTTATTGTTGCCTTACCCTGTGTACTACCACGTCTGGGGTGTAGGAAAGGGCTGAATGTTTAAATGTAGGAAAGTGCTGGATTCCGATTTTACAGCGTACTTAATGTTCTTATGATGGATTACTGATGATTTCGGGTTTAACCATGGGACAAAGAAGATGCGAGCCACGAAGGGTGCGAGGATGTTTGGTCGGCTGCGTGGTTGTTGTGCTTTTGTGGAGCGTGGCTTCTGCGCAAATAAGATACTCAATTTCTGAGGAAGTCAACGAAGGAACTGTGGTTGGAAATATAGCAAAAGATCTGGGATTAGATAAAAGCACACTGAAAGAAAGGAAATATCGGATTGTTTCTAGTAATCTGGATCCCCTTTTCCACGTAAATCAAAACGATGGCATCCTGTATGTGAGCCGAAAGATCGACAGAGAAGAGGTTTGCGAGCAGAGCACAACGTGTTTAATAAATCTAAAAACTGTGTTAGAAAACCCGCTGGAGGTCCATTATATTGAAGTGGAGGTGCTGGATATAAATGACCATTCTCCTAGTTTTCCGGAGAAAGAGACAACGTTGGAGATTTCAGAATCCGTGTTACCCGGAGCACGTATTCAGCTGAAAGCGTCGCGTGATCCAGACAGTGGTCATTTTTCCGTGCAACACTATAAAATCAGCGACAATAGTAATTTTCGTTTAGAAGTTAAGGATAAAGGAGAAGATGGTAAAATACCAATTCTGGTTGTTCAAAAATCTTTAGATAGGGAAACTGCAGGAAGTCATTCATTGGTGCTGACCGCACAAGATGGAGGGAAACCTCCGAAATCTGGCCAAATGAATATTCTAGTGAATGTGTTGGATATTAATGATAATCCACCGCTTTTCACTAAAGACGTTTATTCTGTAATGCTCGATGAAAATGCTGCAGTAGGTACAACAGTCATACAAGTGAATGCAACTGATTTGGATGAAGGACCAAACGGAGAAGTGGTTTATGCATTTACCAACACTATAAACCAAAGGTTATTAAAACTCTTTGATATAAATCCGTCATCCGGTGAAATAACTGTGAAAGGTTTAATAGATTATGAGGAGAAAGATAGATATGAAATTGAAATTCGAGCATCAGATAAAGGTTTCGCTCCACTGGCTACAGAAAAAAGCGTCATTATCAAGATAGTTGACGTGAATGATAATGCACCTGAGATTGAAGTTACCTCGTTTTCAAATTCAATCCCTGAAGATTCCAGACCAGGAACTACTGTTGCTCTGATCAGTGTAAATGACTTGGACTCTGGTCTCAATGGAAAAGCTATTTGCACTATAAACGAGGATGTTCCATTTGCTTTATCACCATCCTTAAAAGACAAAATGTACTCACTAGTCACCAAATCCCCTCTCGACAGGGAGAAACAGTCAAAATATGACCTGACAATAACTGCAAAAGACACTGGTCAACCTTCGTTATCATCTGAAAAGACAATACGCGTTGTGGTGTCAGATGTGAATGACAACAGTCCACAGTTCTCACTGAGTCCATATACTTTTTATGTCACTGAAGCTAATGAGCCAGGTACCTCAGTGTTTAATGTTAAAGCTTTTGATCGTGATGAGAACGACAACGCTCTCATTTCATATCATATCCTCAGAGATGGAAGCGAACAAAATAAATTGGCTTCATTTCTCAACATAAACTCTGAAAATGGAGATATTTTGGCGTTAAAAAGTTTTGACTTTGAAACTCTGAAAACGTTCCACTTCCAAGTTGTTGCCACAGATTCTGGAACTCCGTCACTAAGCAACAACGTCACAGTCAACGTCTTCATTCTGGATCAGAACGATAACGCTCCAGTCATCCTGTATCCACTCAGCTCCAACGGTTCTGCTGAAGGTGTGGAGGAGATTCCCCGCAATGTCAATGCAGGACACTTGGTAACTAAAGTCAGAGCCTATGACGCTGATATAGGATATAACGGCTGGTTACTCTTTTCACTGCAGGAAGTTACTGACCACAGTCTCTTTGGTTTGGACCGCTATACAGGACAGATCAGAACACTTCGATCATTCACAGAGACAGACGAGGCTGAGCATAAACTGCTCATACTGGTCAAAGACAATGGGAACGTTTCACTCTCAGCAACAGCTACGGTCATTGTCAAAGTTGTGGAGCCCAAAGAGGCCTTTGCAGCCTCGGATGTTAAAAGTGCAACTAAAGTTGACGAGGAGGACAACGTGACTTTTTACCTGATGATAACTTTGGGCTCAGTTTCAGTACTTTTTATCATCAGTATCATTGTGCTGATTGCAATGCAGTGCTCCAAACCCACAGACTATACTTCTAAATATCTACAGGAGACAAATTATGATGGGACACTTTGTCACAGCATCCAGTACAGATCTGGAGACAAACGGTACATGTTAGTTGGACCCAGAATGAGTATAGGATCTACTATAGTCCCGGGCAGCCATGCGAATACTCTAGTGCTCCCTGACAGGAGGAGGGGATCTGGAGAGGTAAGACATTTCAAATAAAGCGTTTTTTGGCCTATAGAGTCATCTTGATGGAAATTTGAACATGCCTGCTGTCACAATAATGATCATCGATTTACTTTTATAGTAACTGAACCTGAACAAAGATGATATAGACAGTGAAAGACCAATTTATATATTGATTCCAGAAGTCGCTTGGGTTCGCCACTCGTTGAAAAGTTCAAACAATATATTGACTTTTCTCCAGTAACGCTTGATTCTTCTGTTGGACGATTTTGCTCGTGCAGTCATTTTTTTTAATTAATTGATTGACCTTGATTCTCCAGTCTTTTCGTATTTTTCTCAATTTTTAATCAATGGAATACTTCTGAAAATGTTAATGTAATTGACACTTACATTAGTGCTCGTGCGTAAAGTGACTCAGCCCTCAAGGAAATGAGAGCTGATAGATTTCAGATAGAGTGCGCTGCATCAGTACGCCCAAAACACTAGACGGTTTTATTATGCGCCATTTACCCATGAAAATCATTGCATTGTTAAACAATTGAAATGGAATGATACTATCACTGCATGTAGTTGGACAGAGGTGAAGTTAGTGGTGATCTCTGTCCATGGTGCTGAACTAAAGTGTGCTGGTTGTCCACTGCGTGGCCATTACTTGTAAACAACATAGCAACCACTCAATGATTTCATGATTCTTTTCACTGCTCTTTACATCATAATATCTTATGACATTAGTGCATTCTCGCGTGTAATGTAGAATCTTATAGAGATTTTGGTTAGCGTTGCTCCATATCTTAAGTTGAAATTAGGTTTTGCGAGTGAGCAACCAAAACATCCATTTTCATTCAACTGATTATTTGGGCACTTATTCAAGATAAAACAAATAAATAACCATTCAGCTAAAGTGAACCTGGCTTTTGATTATCTGCAGTTAGAATTTAGTTCGCATGGTGTCAGTGTAACAGAAAAACAAAGCACGACAGGGGCTGCTCATCGTGGTATTTTGGTTCCACCTCTTTAGTTCTCAACTCGATGTTGTCGCAGTCGTGTTTATGCTACCTTCTGAAATACTCTATTTGCACCTATGCCTTTCGTTGTAGGGAGAAATTGACTATTTTTGACACGTAGACGTGTCGGATTCTATCATTTTAAAACGCAGTAATTGTTTTTTGATGGATTACTGACGATGTCGGGTCTAACCATGGAACAAAGAAGATACGAGGGACGAAGGGTGAGAGGATATTTAGTCGGGTGGGTTGTTGCTGTGCTTTTGTGGAGCGTGGCCTCGGCACAAATAAGATATTCCGTCTCCGAGGAAGTTAACGAAGGAACTGCGGTTGGAAATATAGCAAAAGATCTGGGATTAGATAAAAGCACACTGAAAGAAAGGAAATATCGGGTTGTTTCTACTATTGAGGACCCCCTTTTCCATGTAGATCAAAACAATGGCATCCTGTATGTGAGCCGAAAGATTGACAGAGAAGAGGTGTGCGCGCAGAGCGGTACGTGTGTAATAAATCTGAAAACTGTGCTAGAAGACCCACTGGAAGTACATTACATTGAAGTGGAGGTGCTGGATATAAATGACAATTCTCCCAGTTTCCCGGAGAAAGACAAAAGACTGGATATTTACGAGTCGGTCTTGCCCGGAGCACGATTCCAGCTGAAGGCTTCACGAGATCGAGACAGTGGTCATTTCTCCGTGCAGCAGTATAAACTGAGTCAAACCGATCACTTCCGTCTGGAGGTTAAGGATAAAGGAGAAGATGGTAAAATACCAATATTGGTTGTTCAAAAATCTTTAGACAGGGAAACTGCAAGGAGTCACTCATTGGTACTGACGGCTCTGGACGGAGGGAAACCTCCGAAAACTGGTGAAATGAATATTGTAGTAAATGTGTTGGATATTAATGACAACGCACCTGTTTTCACTAAGGACGTTTATTCTGTGATGTTCAACGAAAATACGCGAGTAGGTACAACAGTCATACAACTCAACGCAACAGATTTAGATGACGGCCCGAACGGAGAAGTCGTTTACTCATTCAGCAACAGTATGGATCAAAATATAATGAACAGATTTGATATTAATCCATTAACAGGAGAGATAACTGTTAAAAGTTTAATAGATTATGAGGAGAAAGACAAATATGAAATAGAAATTGAAGCATCCGATAAAGGTTTTGCCCCTATGACAACAGAAAAAAGCGTCATTATCAAGATAGTTGACGTGAATGATAATGCACCTGAGATTGAAGTTACCTCGTTTTCAAGCTCAATCCCTGAAGATTCCAGACCAGGAACTACTGTTGCTCTGATCAGTGTAAATGACTTGGACTCTGGTCTCAATGGAAAAGTTATTTGCACTATAGGTGAGGATGTTCCATTTGCTTTATCACCATCCTTAAAGGACAACATGTATTCACTAGTCACCAAATCCCCTCTCGACAGAGAGAAACAGTCAAAATATGACCTGACAATAACTGCAAAAGACACTGGTCAACCACCATTATCATCTGAAAAGACAGTCAGTGTTGTCGTGTCAGATGTGAATGACAACACTCCACAGTTCTCACTGAGTCCATATACTTTCTATATCACTGAAGCTAATGAGCCAGGTACCTCTGTGTTTAATGTTAAAGCTTTTGATCGTGATGAGAACGACAACGCTCTCATTTCCTATCATATTCTCAGAGATGGAAACGAAGAAAATAAATTAGCTTCATTTCTCAACATAAACTCTGAAAATGGAGACATTCTGGCGCTAAAAAGTTTTGACTTTGAAACTCTGAAAAAGTTCCACTTCCAAGTTGTTGCCACAGATTCTGGAACTCCGTCGCTAAGCAACAACGTCACAGTCAACGTCTTCATTCTGGATCAGAACGACAACGCTCCAGTCATCCTGTATCCACTTAGCTCCAACGGTTCTGCTGAAGGTGTGGAGGAGATTCCCCGCAATGTCAACGCAGGACACTTGGTGACTAAAGTCAGAGCCTATGACGCTGATATAGGATATAACGGCTGGTTACTCTTCTCGCTGCAGGAAGTTACAGACCACAGTCTCTTTGGTTTGGACCGCTATACAGGACAGATCAGAACACTTCGATCATTCACAGAGACAGACGAGGCTGAGCATAAACTGCTCATACTGGTCAAAGACAATGGGAACGTTTCACTCTCAGCAACAGCTACTGTCATTGTCAAAGTTGTGGAGCCCAAAGAGGCTTTTGCTGCTTCGGATGTTAAAAGTGCAACTAAAGTTGACGAGGAGGACAATGTGACTTTTTATCTGATGATAACTTTGGGCTCAGTTTCAGTACTTTTTATCATCAGTATCATCGTGTTGATTGCAATGCAGTGCTCCAAATCCACAGTCTATACTTCTAAATATCTACAAGAGACTAATTATGATGGGACACTGTGTCACAGCATCCAGTACAGATCTGGAGACAAACGGTACATGTTAGTTGGACCCAGAATGAGTGTAGGATCTACTATAGTCCCGGGCAGCCATGCGAATACACTAGTGCTCCCTGACAGAAGGAGGGGATCTACTGAGGTAAGAGATATTTCAGAAAACATGTAAATCCATATATTTCAAATGAGTTGCATATAGTATGTAGCTGACGAAGAGTTTTATGAAAACTTGATTTGTTAGTGCTTTCATGTGGCTGTGGCATGATTTTGCATAGTACAGCGCTGAATCCGTTAGTTGTTATTTTGCTGTACATAGTAAGTGTGATTCGTCATCGTTCATGAGTTAACCTGGACATAGTCCAACATCAACAGTGATTGAACATTTACGAGTTTTTTAGAGTTCATAAATTTATGCCCTTCCAGTTTTGACTTCTTGCAGGCCATAATGTCATCAAGAATTGTTGGTATTTACCATACAATGTTACGTTCTTTTTATATTCAGTTATTTGTTTTTTATACCGTCTTCCTATCTTCATACATTATTTTACAGTGTAGGAAATTTAAAAATTGCAGATGTTGTAAAGGTGTAGTCACAGTCCCATCATTCATGCTTGAGTTTTTGGACGAGAACAGTTCCGTTTTCAATTGACCACAGGTGAATGGTTGCACAGCATGCTGCATTATCACTATACCGACACCATGATCAGTCAGAGACAACACATAATGTAAAGTCTCTCGTTCAAATAGGTAAAACGTGGCCGCATGAAACGGGAAATTTGCTGAAGTTTATGGCGAATTGTTATGCAATACGCTTGAAATAAAATTAGAATAACACGTTCACCAACTGTAGCTATCGCCTGCAGTCAGTGGTAATCGCTGTCCATGGTGCTGTACGTGTTGGGTCTGATTTTACAATAATTGTCCATGAAATAAACGTAATTTCGATTAATTATTTCATGCAATTTAATCAAAGTAAATACATGAAATTTCAAAATTTCAGCAACTTTATGTAAAGGCATTTGTTTTCTAGATTCACTTGGTGAAAATTTTGAGTTTGCTTATGTACTGAGAAACAGTCCACCTCCTGATCTCTGTTCAGTTTCTCGACAACTTTTTCCAGAAATTCGTAGTAGCTTATCTTTTATTTAATATGCAACACATTCCGTCGACTTTCCTGCAGCCTGATATATGGTCGCATGGTGTCAGTGTAATGTAAAAATTCAGCCGTACATGAAATGGTCCTCACTGCATTTTGGTCCCACCTCTCGACAACATTTTCACTTCGATATTCGCACAGCCTTTTCTGTGCTTATTGTTGCCTTTGTGAAAACCCTGTTTGCCACCATGTCTAAGTCTGTAGGAAAGGAGTGAATATTTACATGCAAGAAAGTGTTGGATTCCGGCTTTGCAACATACTTCTTGTGATGGATTACTGATGGTGTCGTGCTTAACGATGGAACAAAGACGAGGCGAGCCACGAAGGGTGCGAGGATGTTTGGTCGGCTGTGTGGTCGCTGTGCTATTGTGGAGCGTGGCCTCGGCGCAAATAAGATATTCTATTTCTGAGGAAGTTAATGAAGGAACTGCAGTTGGAAATATAGCAAAAGATCTGGGATTGGATAAAAGCATTTTGAAAGACAGACAGTATCGGATTGTTTCCAGTAATGCAGATCCACTTTTCCGTGTAAATCAAAACAATGGCGTTTTGTATGTGAGTCGAAAGCTTGACAGAGAAGAGGTGTGCGCGCAGAGCAGTACATGTTTAATTAATCTTAAAACCGTGCTAGAAAACCCGCTGGAGGTACATTATATCGAAGTCGAAGTGCTGGATATAAATGACCATTCTCCCAGTTTCCCGGAAAAAGATAAAAGGTTGGAGATTTCTGAGAACGTGTTACCCGGAGCACGATTTCAGCTGAAACCTTCACGTGATGCAGATAGTGGTCATTTCTCCGTGCAGCAGTATAAACTCAGCCCCAACGATCATTTCCGTTTGGAAGTTAAGGATAAAGGAGACGATGGTAAAATACCAATATTGGTTGTGCAAAAATCGTTAGACAGGGAAACTGCAGGAAGTCATTCATTGGTACTGTCGGCTCTGGACGGAGGTAAACCTCCGAAATCTGGTGATATGAATATTCTAGTAAATGTTCTGGATATTAATGATAACGCACCTGTTTTCTCTAACGATGTTTATTCTGTGATGCTCGATGAAAATGCACCAGTAGGAAAAACTGTCATACAAGTGAATGCAACGGATTTAGATGACGGTCCGAATGGAGAAATTGTTTACTCATTTAGTAACAGTATGAATCAAAAGATATTGAATCTATTTGATATTAATCCATCAACTGGCGAGATTACTGTTAAAGGATTAATCGATTATGAGGAGAAAGACAGATATGAAATTGAGGTTGAAGCATCAGATAAAGGTCTTGTTCCTCTAACAACAGAAAAAAGCGTCATTATTAAGATAGTTGACATGAATGATAATGCTCCTGAAATTGAAGTTACTTCACTTTCAAACTCAATCCCTGAAGATTCCAGACCAGGAACTACTGTTGCTCTGATCAGTGTAAATGACTTGGACTCTGGTCTCAATGGGAAAGTTATTTGCTCTCTAGGTGAGGATGTTCCTTTTGCTTTATCACCATCCTTAAAGGACAGAATGTATTCATTAGTCACCAAATCACCTCTGGACAGAGAAAAGCAGTCAAAATATGACCTAACAATAACTGCAAAGGACGCGGGTCAACCACCATTATCATCTGAAAAGAAAATGAGCGTGGTGGTGTCAGATGTGAATGACAACAGTCCACAGTTCTCACTGAGTCCATATACTTTCTATATCACTGAAGCTAACGAGCCAGGTACCTCTGTGTTTAATGTTAAAGCTTTTGATCGTGATGAGAACGACAACGC
>JAJHUR010084965.1:0-16599 GCA_027495735.1 Lutjanus campechanus
TACTAGAGGAGAGGAGTGAAAACTGTCACTCAACGGCCGATGTCTCAAGATAAATGGACGTGTAACGTTAATGTTAATCCAATCAACGCAACACGGCAGCACTATAATGTAATATCAATCGATAATACTAATATTTAAAATGAAATACTGGCCGAAAATGTGTTTTCATCCAGTCGAATTTCCCCCTTATTGACATTTGGTGGGAAGCAACAACTCCAACGGGATGCTGCAACCTCATTGGAGCCGAAGCAGCCGATTAACCCGCCCCCGAGTTTTCTGATTGGTTGATAATTGTGGCACATTCATAACGCCCGTGTACAACTCGAGCGAGCGCTGAGGGGAAGTTGAGCGCACAGTGAGGGCAGGTCGAGAGGGAAAGAGAGAGACATCTTGAGCAAGTATGGTGCGGACCGCTCGCGCACCAAGAAGGAGTTTGTGAGAGAGCACACTTGTAATTTGTGCTCAAAAGTTGATTTGTGTGCTTGCAAAAAGTATTTTTCTGTGCTCACAAAATATTTTTCTGTGCTCACAAAATATTTTTCTGTGCTCAAAATCTACAATTGCTCGCTCAGGATTGTGGCACAAATATAACTCCATACTTTAGCTAACACGGTATCAACAGAGAAGGATGGGGAAGTGCACTTTTAATGAAGTCTGGCTCGATGATGATGCGTTTAAAACCTGGCTTAAGCCCGTTTCTAGCAATCGATACCAAGCATACTGTAATCCATGCAAGAAGGTGTTGGAGCTGTCGAGTTTGGGCATAAAAGCCCTTCAGTCTCATGCTAAATCAGAGAAGCATACCGCTGCTGTGAGGAGTCTGCAGCGGGCCCAGGCAATCACACAGTTTCTTTGTTTGTTTGTTTGTTTTTTTGACCAAATCACACAGTTTTGTAGGCCTACTACTTCGACAGCACTACCTCCAGCAGGTCTGAGTAACACGCTGGATTCTGGTGGTTTGTTTGGATCAACCGCCGTGTTGAAAGCGGAGGTCCTTTGGGTGTTGAATTTGGTAACAAAACATCACTCCTACTCCTTTTATTTCATTATTTACTTCATTTATTCATTTTTAAAATTTCAATTCACCTTTATGATTATAGTTTAGTTTTTAAATCCTTGTAAAAAAAAAAAAAACTTTTTTCAAACCATGTGCAACCATTATAAATTGCAACAACAGTTTAGAGATTATAGACACAGACTAAACTATTAAATTTAATTCAACAACAAAACAAAAATCCATCAGTTCCATAAAAAAGGTTCTTAAATATTTATCAAAAGACTGTTTCTCAACCACGACTTCAGTTCCAACATTTACTGAAAAAAACTCCAACATTACCTTCATCCAAATAGTAAAAGGTGGGGCGGTACCTGACCTGCACATGAAAGTGTCTGTAATATAAGAAACAAATACAACCTCAACTTAGAATAAACAAATTTGTTGATCTTTTCTCTAACCTGCTTCATCAGGTTGTGACTATTTTTTGTTTTCTTCCCAACAGATAATCCAGTTTCTGTTGATCCAGTTCCTGCAGTCATTGTTGCAGTGGTTGTTCTTGCTCTCGTCCTCGTCGCTGCTGTTGGATTCATGGTTTACAGAAAGAAGAAAGCTGGTGAGAACAAACAGAAAGATTGTCTCTTTTTTTCTGTTTTGATTTTAGACTTTGAGTTGATGATTTTATTCAGATTACAAAAGTAAAACTAACTTCACTTCTCAGCAAAACAAAATCTGTTTCAAGCAACAGTGAGTGTTTTACGACTCAGAGTCATGATGATATGACTAGAAAAATTCAAAATTTTATTTAATTGTTGATTATTATTTATATGTTCATGTTTCATGTTTTCTCCTATTTGTCATTTATTGTTTGACGCCGGTTATAGTTCAGAATTTAAAGAAGTTTTAATGAAGACTTTAAGGTAGTTAGTGACTCACAGGTAGAGAGAGCAGTCACACAGTTTGAGAAGAGAAATAAAAACTGTATTTTTTATTGGAATAATCTTTGTTTTATCAGTTTATTTTTCATACAAGGGACAGTAGATTATTAAAACCCTTTTTGTTTTCATGTTGAAGAGGAGTCACAGTGAGCTGTGAGCTTCAGTTTCAGGTTCACACTGTGGAGCTGGTTTTGATCCTACAGTGACTGTATCATGATGATGTGAGAGAGAAGTGATGGAAAACAAGTTTAGTCAGATAAAAACAAACAGCTAGAAGAGATTTATTTATCAGTCTGTGTGACTAGAAGAGGGATCATATCCACTGAGAAGAAGGTTTTTAAACATATTCTGACTTTTTGTCAACTGTGAGAAATTAAATTCTGTCTTTGTTTTGTATTTCAGTCAAATGTCCTCCATCTCCTGACAACAGCTCTGAGCTCTCTGAGAAACTGAATCCAGAGCCCTAAATGACAAACACACCACCCTGAACACAGTCAGTCTCTTCATATGAGACATGAACTATTCACACCTGTTATTAACCAACCTGAAATGACTGAATCATTGATATTTTAGGTCTAAATGATTCTCTAAATATGTGACTTCTTCAAACATTTATGGTAAATTATTTTATTTTCTATTTAATGTCATGTTTTTCTTTTTGTCTCTTTAGGTTTCTGGATAAATTTTGTTCTGGAACAAGGAGCGGTGTCGCCACATTCTCCTCCATAAACTGAGAATTCATTGATTATTCATCATCATGTCATAAACTGATAGAATCAGGGTTTGGTATCTATAGTAGGAGCTTATTGATGGATTGGAACACAAAAAAAGAAGAGGAGAGAGAAGGAAAACATAATATTCCGAACAAAAAAAGCATCACAGCACTTCTCATACATACATAAACTGATTTGTGTTCATCTGGTTCTCTGTGTTTGATCACTGGAGACAAAACTACAAATCAGTCAGCAACATGTGAAAACTTGCTACATAAATTGACCCTAAACACCCTAAACTGTCTGTTGTTGCCTGTTGTGTTGATGGTTGTGAGTCTGTGTTCCTCCTGGTGATAAACTGGACTCCACCTCTCGTCCACACTGGGTTTGACTCCAGTCCTCTGTGACTCTCAGCAGGAGGAGCAGGACAGGAAATGGATGGATGGAGTTTTGTATCACTGTGATCAATTATCTGGATTTGTACTTGATTCATTGGACACATGTTTACATCTGGTTATGACTACGTTCTGTAAATGCTCCTGTGCGCACACACAGATAATTTAAGCATCACTACAGAATTTATTCTCCAGTTGTGTAAATAGATTGTTTGTATATTTTTGATGAATTTGGGAGATTTTGTTTGATTCCAACCAGAAGGAAGCAAATAATAATTTATAGTTTGGGAGTTTTCTTAATGAAGCAGCAATGAAGATCTTGCTGTTTTTTATCTCATAAATTCCATCCTTTGATCTGTTTTGAAATATATTTTAATTTTAGTTGTAATACTTGAAGGGTTGTGTGATGGCTTGTAAATATTTCCTGCTGGTTTTTAGGCAAGGAAGGTTTTTTCTCCCTTAATTTTGTAAACAAAGAAATCGAACAGTGATGCTGAAAATCACTTCTTGTGTTTGGTTCAGTAGTTGAGTGTTAAATAAAGTTGCTCTGCAATTTCATTCCTTTTATACTTTTGTTTTACTTTTCAATAAAGTGACTAATGTTTTAAATTTCTGTGTCTTTTTGTGATTCCACATATATGCTGACACGTCTGTGACTGTAGCTACAATTATATGAATATTATCACTGCATTTTATTTTTCAATTTGTGACCTTTATTGTATTTATTATAGTTTATTAATAAATAAATGATTCATGTGAGTGGCTGAATATGGATCAATCACATCATTTGAAACAGTTTGAAGAAGAGAAATTCAAACTGACAACTTGTTTAGTCACATTTTCATCAAAATGTTTTTAAAAATTACATCAACATAGACCTTTTCTGGAGTTGAAGAAACCCTGATTTAGCTGAAAAAACAAAACAGTTTTTGGTCAATAGCTGCTTTTGTGGCTCATTGCAGAGAAAGCAGAACAAGATTATTTTGACAGATTTTAATTTTTTGTATTTGTCTAAAACTCTTATTAATGTTCATAAGACAGAATCTCATTTGTGCAACAATTTTTGTGTCATTAGACCTTTTAAAATATCATAGCATCAGTATGAGATATGAGGCTCAGAGCCACAGAGTCTCTGTTGGTTTATTCACTCTTGTCCTCTGATCAAACAGTTGATCTATCAGGGAGTTTACAAAGTCTGTGTTCATGAAGATTATCTGTCTAAATGTCTGTCTAAATCTGCAATAAACAGGTGAACGGGGCTTTCAAGAGCGTATCACTCATATAGAAACACACTCATTCTCTGAATCAAATAAAACAACAAAGAAGGCCAAACTCATGAAAGCCAGTTTTACCCAAATCAAATATAAGTCTAACACCAAGCAAATAAATGACCACTTATTTAAAAAAGCACTCCAGTTACCCCTATTCAACCCATTTGCCACATTTTCACCATTATTGACATTGAATGCCTGTGACCTGTGGCAGACTGCAGACTTCTCTGAGCCCGAGCTCATCGAGATGAACTGACACAAAGTGGAAAAGTCTGCTGTGGTCTGACGAGTCCATGTTTCAGATTGTTTTCAGAAATCACGGACATCATGTCATCTGGGCCTAAGAGGAAAAGAGCCAGCCAGATTGTTACCAGTACTAAAGCCAGCAGCTGTGATGGTATGAGGGTGTGTTAGTGCCCATGGCATCATGGGTAACTGTCACATCTGTGAAGGCCCCATTAATGCTGAAAGATACATATAGTTTTGGAGCAGCAAATGCTGCCACCCAGATGACATCCCTGCTTATTTCAGTAAGACAACACCAAGACACATTCTACACATGTTCCAACAGCTTAGCTTTGTCGTAAAAGAGTTCAGGTACTCGTCTGACCTGCCTGCAGTCCAGACCTACAACAACAGAGACCCTGGACTGTTGAGCACTTGAAGTTGTATATTAATCAAGAATGAAAAAGAATTTCACTTACAAAATTTGAGCAATTAGTATCTTCATTTCCCAAATGCTTACTGAATGTTGTTAAAAGAAAAGCTGATGTATCACAGCGGTAAACATGCTCCTGTCACAACTTTTTTTGGAACATGTTGCAGGCATCAAATTCAGAATGAGTGTATATTTACAAAAAACCAATAAAATTAATCACTTTGAACATGAAATGTCTTGTCTTTGTACTGTATTCAACTGAGTACAGGTGGAAAAGTTTTAGAAATAATGCATTCTGTTTTTATTTATGCTTTACACAATGTCCCAACTTTTCTGGAATAGGGGTTGTACTCCCACAACTGGAAAACATCTGGCAGGTGACTTCTTGTCTAACCACAGTAGCAGTAGGAGGGCGTGGTTGATGTCATGTCAGGACATTCAATCCCTGCTAGTTTCAGTAAACGAAGAGAAGTATTTTGCAGGGCAATTAATTGTTATTACGATCTTATGTAGCACAAGCCTGAATAACTTGACTGAGAGTTGCATAGAGTCAACAGTTGTTCGGAACTTTTGATTCTTGGCAGATGAAGCCTTCTGAAGATTTGGGGTTTCAAACATCCACATTTTACAGCAGTAGTTTACAGTGTAGTTTAGGCTGGTGCAGTCTCACTGCTGAATCACGTGTTTTAACTTCCTAGTTGATATTTACGTAACATTTCTTATGAAATTTAATGTCATGTGATTGGGGAATTATATTTGTAGCCTATTACACAGTTTATTTGGTATTAGGTGTGAACAGTCTCATGATTATGATCACTCTCCCTGAAGCACCATCGATGTTTGACGTCATCAGTCACTTGATATTCTTCGTTCTTCAGTGCCGAAGCTGAAACAGAGCTTTTCACATGTGAGGATCAAACATCAGAATTCTCCAACCTCCTCTGGTCAAAAGGAAACACGCCCACCTTCCTGAGCAAGAAGGAGAAGTTGAACAGAAGACAAACCAGCTGAACCAACTCAGTCCTTTATCCACACACGTTCATCAAAACAAGATGAAAAAGATATTTTTGTTGCCAGTGCTTATCTTCTGTGATCTTTCATCAGCAGGTAAGATCACTGTTTAAATCTTTACTTTAAGCTTTCTGCATTTTGTTCCAGTGTGAATCGAGGACACATTAACTTAGTTTCACTTTTACCTAAACTTGATAAGCCTGTGTTTCAGCTGAATCAGATTGAAGACATCATATTTATATGTGTTATGATGATTTATCCATGTTTAAACTGAATGTATAAACCTTGTTTGTCCTGCAGTGATACACTCCATGAAGTTTTTCGTAACTGCATCTTCTGGAGTCCCAAACTTGCCAGAGTTTGTGGGTGTTGTCCTGGTCAATGACATTCTGGTGGGTTACTGCGACAGCAACAAAAAAACAGTAGAGCTAAAACAGGACTGGGTGAAGACGTTATTTGAAAACGAGCCACAGCAGTTGCAGCAGTACAGTGGAGCGTGTTTTGAGAATCAGCCAAACTACTTCAAAGCCACGATTTACAGTCTGAAGCAGCGCTTCAACCAGAGTGGAGGTAAAGTTTGTACTGATATATTTCACTTTTGACTGCTTTCTTGCACTTACTTGTAAACACATACAGACAACCAACATATAATCAAGATGCTGCCATCATATTGGCTACAGCTACCTGCCAGTCAGTTGGCTAGATGTGTTTGCTGAGCCTGTCCAGCAGAAATTCATTCCCATCCTGAGATCCTGAGAAAGAATTGAAAACCTCAATCAAAAATGAAAAGAAAAGAGTAACAACCATAAGTGCCATCTAAGTGGTGTTGAAGTTGGGGATGCAGGGATGTGGCAATACTTCAAAATATTAAACTATGAAGATATAAACTGTACACTGCGCTGGAGGGATGAAATGCACTGGACTGATGTTTGCTGCAACATTTGGAATCTCAGACAAAATTCCAAGTGAAAGCCCAACACTTCAAGATCTCTGGATTTATAATTTATCCAAAACACATCAGGGTGAAATAGATTATGATGGATTTACCTTCAGCGGTTGCCTATTAACTATTAACTGCAGTCTCTGTTTGTCTCTGTCTCTCTCAGGTGTCCACATTTTACAGAGGATGAGCGGCTGTGTGTGGGACGATGAGACTGGGCAGATTTATGGTTTTAATCAGTACGGTTACGATGGAGAGGACTTCATATCGTTCGACCTGAAGACATTGACATGGGTCGCTCCAAAACCACAGGCTGTCACCACCAAACTGAAGTGGGACGCTGAGAAAGCTCGAGTAAAATATTGTGAAAATTACATCACTCAGATTTGTCCTGCATTCCTGAAGAAGTATGTGAAATATGGGAGGAGCTCTCTGCTGAGAACAGGTAGAATCACATGACCTGATTTCAAGGACACACCAATGTCCATTTAGCCTGCTCAGACTGAGCTGTCACTGTATTATCACTAGGTTGTCCAAGCCAGTTTGTTGACTGTACCAAAAAAGAAGGAAAAGACTAATAAACTACAAGAAATAGAGCCCCTGTATGCTGTTGACTTTTTCTCAAAATGCATGCACATAAAAACTAGATCCATGCACATGACACAACCACACAGAAGTGTGTCCACAAGTGGAAAATTAGGGAGTATATCACTTAACACACCTGCCCATATTTTCTAGAAAGTCCCATGCATCACTAGTATGGGCGTAAGAAGCTCCCGTACCATGCATCCTGGTACATGTAGGCACTGCTGACACAGCTCCACAGGCAGAGAATATAGTTTTCTCAAATATTATAGCACACATTGAGGAATTCATTGCTCAGTTTATTACATTTACAATCGACACTGACTGGACATCAACATGAAATGTGCCAAAATTTCCCTTTAAACGCAGTCTATGGAGTTTTGAGCCACTAGTAGTGCTATGGAGCGATCTTTCTACTTGTGGATCCCTGTTTGTGCTCACACACAAGGATGTACTTGCATGTTCACAAGGCCAAAATAATTAATGTGCCAAGAAAGGTAGTGAAGAAGAAGACTGATTCTGTCTCTCTTATCTCTCTGTGTCTCTCTGCAGAGCTTCCCTCAGTGTCTCTCCTCCAGAAGACGTCCTCCTCTCCAGTCAGCTGCCACGCTTCAGGTTTCTACCCTGTCGAAGCCTCACTGTTCTGGAGGAAAGATGGAGAGGAGATTCATGAGAACGTGGACCACGGAGAGCTCCTCCCCAACCATGATGGAACCTTCCAGATGAGTGTTGACCTGGACCTTTCATCAGTCACACCTGAAGACTGGAGGAGGTACGAGTGTGTATTTCAGCTCTCTGGTGTGAAGGACGACATCGTCACCAAACTGGACAAAGACGTGATCAGGACCAATGAAGGTAAGAATGAGATCAGTTTTTGTTTGTCCATTGAAGTTAGACCTGGGGGGGTATACCATCAAGGCTGATAAATAAGTTTGTGCTTAAGTGAAGAAGTCTGCTTAAATTAACCTCAACTTCCTCAAGGCAGCTCAAGGCCTTTAGCCTGGTCTAGTCAGTAGGGAAGTAGGGAAAACAAGAAAACTTTCTTCACAGCAGTGGGAGAAACCCTGCAGAACAAACTATATGAAGAAAATTTCCCTTTAAATATTAAAGTGGATGCTGTTAACCAAACATATTCATCTCCTTCCACTTGTGGAGAAAAAGTGTGAAAGTTCTGTTTTGGTTCCAGTTTCTCTCTCAGAGTTTCCTGCTGCTGCTGCTGGAGTCGTTGTTGGACTGCTGCTGCTGACAGTCTGCATCACTGGATTCTTCATCTGGAGAAGGAACAAAAATGGTGAGTGTGAACTGGCTGATGTTCAGTAACTTTATACTGTCAAAAGAACACAGTAGAGATCTTCAACAGATATATTGTATATACTAAGTGTCTTATCTTTATATTCAAATCAGAAATAAGTTAAATTTATGAGGAATTTATTCAAAACATGCAAATATGTTTTCTTTTGTATCCTTTGATAAATTTACCTTCTAATATAATTATATAATGTAAGATGAAATTATTTCACTTAATTTTCTGCTTGTAGTTTCAGACTCTTCATCATCAGCTCCTGACTAATCACAGTGAGTACGTCATTGTTTCAGCTATGCACAACAGTACACTGTCGTAATGCAGAGTTTTTATCCTGTATTTCACATGCAGCTGATGTTTAGGATTCATTCTGCATAAGAAAGATATTCTCAGTCCATCCGCTAAAACTACAGGACAGAGATGGCACTGGTGTTTACCGTATTACTCCATACACACATTTGACACCATACAGACCAGAAATCCACAGTGGAATAAGTATTAAGATCTGCTCTTATCAAGTGGAGTGTTTTTTCGTCACAAATCAGCCAATGCCTGCATTTTCTGAGTAAAGTTGACCTTTGACCTTTTGGATATAACATGTCATCATGTCATCATTTTATCCTATTAGATATTTGTGTGTAATTTTGACATAATTAGAGTATGAATTCTTGAGATGTTGCCAAAATTGTGTTCAGTGAAGTCACCATGACTTTAGCCTTTAACCTTTGACCCCCAAAATCTAGTCAGTTCAGAGTCCAAATGAACATTGTGACAAGTTTGAAGAAATCCCCTCAAGGCGTTCTTGAGAAATAATGTTCACAAGAGATGATCTGACGACATGATGCCTGTGACTGTAAAAATATAAAGGCATAACAGTCATGAAGAAAGTTTTTAAAGGTTTTTCAAGAATTCTGAATCACAGAGGTCCTTCAAGATACAGTCATCATCATGCAAACAAACAAACAAAAAAAATAGGCTGATCGGTCCAGGAGTATTAGCTCCAGACAAACTGTAGGTCCACTGATCACACACACACTCACGCACATGTATGCACACACGGAAGTGATTATATGATCCCCTGGCAGGGATAATAACAATTTTTCATCAAGGTACCTAATTTTCAACTTTTCAGAATCTGTCTTGACAGGCTCCAAATGAAGATTAGAAGAAGACTCCAGTGATGTTACTGTGGCATCAAAACTGTTATTTCTTTTCTTGAGAGCATAATTTGTGTAAGACAGATTTTTATTTCTTTTTCATATTTTATTGGAAGTTGAAAAGTACATATACATATATGTGTATGTATATATGCTGTGTATATATACATATTAGGGCTAAACAATTAATAGAAATTTTATCAAAATCACAATATGGCATACTGCAATTTTCAAATTGCTGGAGGCACATCATGTGTTAAAAGCAAAATGTGTGTCAAACTACCATTTTAATTTAAATATCGTGCAGCAGAAATGTCCTGGCCTACACATCATATTTTGTGTGTGTGTGTGTGTGTGTGTGTGCGTGTGCGTGTGTGTGTGTGTGTGTGTGTGTGTGTGTGTGTGTGTGTGCGTATACACATATACATATTTACATGATATATATTATTCTTATAAGAATAACACATTTTCACTTTATTGACTGTACTTAAGAACAAGTAAGAGTGAATCAGAAATGTAGCAATTTGCTTCTGTCTTTTTTTCTATATCTTTGAATATTGTACTTGTGAAAAATACAAATAAAATAAAAAGTTGAAACAAAAAAATGCAGTCCTGAAATTCCAGGGCTGCAAAAATACTGCAACTACAAAGAGATACATCAACAACATGAATCTAATCACTGATACTGTACAGTCCTGTGAGGTTTTTTTTATCACTCCTTTCTGACAAAAAACACGTCTCTGTTGTGTTATAATGCAGATGAAATCAGGCAGAGAAAGTCAGTGTTACAATTTTTCTGCATCAACAGATTTCAAACTTCATCAGTCAAACTCTGGTGAAAGTCAGATGATGATAACTTGACACTGTTTCAACACAGTCTCCACCTCTAATCTCTGAGCCAAAAGGGAAAGTACGCTAAAAATAGAAGCTGGTTGAGCAGATTTTAATTAGAGCAGAGAGGAGAGTGAAATGAGGAAGAAGGTATAAAGATGAGGAATGATAAACAAAAGCGGATCATTCAGTAAGTATTCTGTGGTGTCCACTAAACTGCTGCCTTTGATCTGATCTGTCAGATTCTGTCTTTTGAAGACAAGTGCAGGCAGGAACAGATGCAGCAACAGCAGGCATTTAAACACACAGAACCTTCCAATAAAGTTCTGGTTCAATACATGATGAAACTTATTGGTTGGTCAGATTCAAGTTATTCTTTGCTTTTAGGTAGTCATTAACTGGTGAACATGTCTCATATTCCACAAATCAAAAATCATGAATCCTTTGTACATTAGGATTACTTAAGAAGCTTATACACATCCATGGTTAAAAAAAAAGAAAAGAAAAAAGAAACAAACAAAAAAAACATACTCATTTGTACATCAAGTAAACCTAAGGGTGTGTTTTAGTAACTGTCCAGTAGAGGGCTTCAGCTGCTCATTTTTTCTGTCTGTTCAAGCAGGTTTGCTCTTCTGATTCTATTTTGAATCTATTAATTCACATAATTCTAATTCACATTGGATGTTTAGAAATGTTGAGACGTCGATGAACAACTCAAAAGACGGAATTCCACAACATGTTAATAGAAAAAGGAAATCATGTCTTTATACTTTTATATTTTGTCGTAAGAAGAAATATATTCATTCAAAAGCAAACGTTCAACCAACTTTCAATAAAACAGAAAGTAAAAATTAAAAAAATAATAAACTAAAAACTAAAAATAATAAAATTATCTTTCTTTTCTTTCTTTCGTCTGTGAAAACTGTTTAAATGCATCAGCATGCATGAAATAAGTGATTCATTTGATCACTTGTAATGAGAAAACCTGCAATTAAGCAAAAAAACAAAAAAAAAACAAATGGCAGATTTTGAAAATAATTATTTTTTGGTCTCACATACAGTGGATATTTTAAAGTATTTTAAAGTGTTGTGTATAGAATCTGTGTTCACGCCATCGTCCCTCTCGCCTCCATTATGGAGGGACAATGGTGTAAGCTTGAGGGGGACTCATCATCACTGTCTTCAGGTTCAGACCCCTCCTGGTTGTTGGAGTCAAAGTCCGCCTGACCTACTTAGTCAGTGTGGGAGAACAACATCAGTGCACATAAATGGCATCGATTGTTGCCAATTGTTGTGACTATATTTGTTCTGTCTAACCACAGTTGCAGGAGGGTGTGGCAGATACTGCATTCAGGTGTCAGTAATTAAAGAAAAGTATTTGCAGGAAGAGTTTAGGCTCTTGCCAAAAGTCTTAATGAACTTCACGATGTTTCATCCATTGGAAAGCACCCTAGAGGGCATTTCATCATGTTTTGTCCACTGGAAGAGTACGCTAGAGGGCACTTCATCAGATTGTCTTGTCACTGGTGAGAAACAAGCCTTATCATCCACCCATCTCTACACAGAACAGAAACACACCCACCTCCCTCCTCCGAGAGGAAGCATCATCGAACAGAAGACAAACCAGCTGAAGCAGCTCGGTCCTTTTCCAACACGTCTTATCAAAACAAGATGGGAAAGTTATTTTTGTTGCTTCTTTTCTGTCACATGTCATCAGCAGGTAAGATTATAGTTTAAATATTTAATTTAAACTCTTAGCATTTTGCTCCTGTGAGGGTCAGGGAGTAATGCAGTTCTCTTTTACCTAAACTTGATGACACGTTTCAACTGAATCATATATGTCTGCATATTTATACTGAATGTATAAATCTTGTTTGTCCTGCAGTGAAACACTCCCTGAAGTTTTTCTACACTGCCTCCTCTGGACTCCAGAATAATTTTCCAGAGTTTATGGCTTCTGCAGAGGTGAATGGCATCCTGGTGGGTTACTGCGACACCAACAAAAAGATAATAGAACTAAAACAGGACTGGGTGAAAAGATTCATTGAAAGCGATCCCCAGCGCTTGAAGTGGTACGATGGGAAGTGTTTTGAGTACCTGCCAGGTTTCTTCAAAGCCACAATTGATAGTCTGAACCAGCACTTCAACCAAACTGGAGGTACAGTATATAGTATGTTACATTTCACTTTTCTTTATAAACTTTTCTGCATCTTGATTGTGTCATAAATGAACCCTTTACAAAACATCATGATAATAATTCGCATAATAGAGCACGTCATATAAATTTGCCAACAGCGGCCCTACTATACCTGACAGTCTGCATGCCAACCATAAATGAGGTGCCTGTTAGTCTTGTTTGCTGAGCCAGGGGTGTGTCCTGACTGTTTTTGACTCTGGTGGCTAAAGTGGGGCACTGACCTGTGCAGGGGTGGCATGAAGTATGTGTGTGCATGTACTCTCTCTCTGTCTCTCTCTCTCACACACACACACACAGACTCAGAATAGTATTAATCTACCATTTCTCATATCTACTTTCACATTACAGTTTCTTTTTTTGTTTGTTTCTTTTTACATATTTTTAAAGATGGGATATGTTGGATTTGTCAGCTGCAGTTTATAAATGCATCAGCCAGTCAGATGATTGTTGTCTCACATTCACAGGTCATTAAATAACAACATTTTGGGGTTGGTTTAGTGTCCCAAGCACAACAAAATGGGCAGAGGACAGGTCTCTGCACATGTAGGCACCACTACACACTTCTAGGGTCATAAGAGATGATTGAAAAGGATTATGTTTAACACCAGTCTATAAATACTTTTTTGAGGCGAAAATACTTCATGGTTTAGCTTAAAACAGTGATTCCCAAACTTTTCCAGGATGGCCCCCTTTCGGAAGCCAACAAAAGTTCAAGCCCCCCACCACAAAACTGTCAATCAATTGTTAACAACAATTGGGGATGGAACTGATAAAGAAAAGAATTAAAAAGTTACATTTTAGCAAAATAAAGGTCAGCTGGATAGAAACAGCAAACTCATTTGTTTATTCCCCCTACATAGATAGTCCTACCAGGTGTCACCGTACTACGGAGCCCCTAAAGTTCCATAAAGAAAAAAAGCTATATCGTGCGCTTGAGATACAATTATTTCCCACGTTTTGCTTTGTTCGCACTGACCACTTCAGATGTTGACAGCCGCACCCGCGATATAATGAAGAGAAGAACTCAGTTCATCAACTTTTATTTTCACCTCTGGATGTCATATAATGACATTCAAGTACACCAAGGTGAAAATAAAAGTGAAAGGTGTCACTCAAGTTCTTAATGTGTGTAATATGTAATATATTTTTTTGTATTTATGTATTTTGGAGGGATTTTTTGATCATTTTTATTTATTCTGCAGTGATCAAAAATTGCTAAATTGTGCACTAAATCTGTGTAAATAAATTATATCAACCCAATAACTACTGCAACAATTTATAAGACATGACAGAGGATCAGAATGGCCATTATCTATTTTCATCATAGTGAACATATATAAAAATAAATCATGACCTATAGGTGTATAAGCCCAGCAGCAACAGAACAGTGACAGAACTTCAGAGGCTCTGTACCATACAAATAAAGCTTCCCGAATGCTAAAAAATAAATTGTGCCTCTTTCCTCAGGCTGTGAGACTCGTCAGCAATCCACCATGAAAAATATTTTTAGTTTTATTATTTATCATTTATTCATCTATTGTCTGTACATAAGTTAAGAAAGAAATAAGAAAACAATGCACATTTAAAAAATACTTCTCAAACAGCTGGTTCAAACTCCAGCTTCTCACTGGGCAGGCAGCCAATCATACATTTGTGTAATGGAGTGGGGTGGTCAACACCAAGGCGTTTCCCATCATGCACTAGTAAGTAAAAATTAGTAACAATGTTCTTAAATACTGCTAAGATCACCTTTCATTCATTTCCGTGTCTGTCTCTCTCCTTCTCTCTCAGGTGTCCATGTTTTGCAGAGGATAGATGACTGTGATTGGGATGATGAGACTGGAGAGGTTAATGGTTTTTTAAAGTATGGATACGACGGAGGAGACTTCATGGCATTCGACCTGAAGACATCGACATGGATCGCTCTGAAACCACAGGCTGTCACAACCAAACTGAGATGGGATGCTGAGAAACCTCGAATAAAAGAATTTGAGACGTACCTCTCTCAGATTTTCCCAGAGCTGCTGAAGAACTATGTGCTGAACGGGAAGAAGTATCTGCAGAGAACAGGTAATCACACAGATACAACAATGTTCATACAGTCTGCTCAGACTGAACAGACATTGTATTATCAATGCAATAAGTCTGACATTAGCTTCTTTTTGTCCATTTTCTGTGGTGGTAATATCAGACTCAGTCCTAACCAATCAGACACTGACATTTGTGGATTACTTTCCATTAAAGCTGAGACTGTGATGGCCAGTGCACAGTTATCATGATTTAAATAAGTTTATGTCAAATGTGTTAAGTAAGTTTTACTGCTTTTCTCTGAGCCATAAAAACTGATCTTTCTGCTCTGACTGTCGAGTTTCTTTAGTGATGTAGTTACCTTCTGTCTATATGTTGTGGCTGTTTGTGAAACGGGTTGTTATGTAGTGCTGTCACATGTTCTTATAGCTCATAAGATGTTTGTATTGAGCTGTACGTCTATTTTCCAAAAAGATTTTTTCGACATGCTGAGTTTAATTTATCTGTTGTGCCTTCAGTTGTAAATTCACTTCAAGCAGCAGTAGATCATTTATTTTTACCATCACCAGGTGACATTTTCAGATTACTGTAACTCAAGTGGTCTCAGAGAAAACTTACTCTGCATGCTGCACTTTGGCCAATCACAAGTCATTTTAGAGATAGGGCGTTCCTATTGGTTGTTCTATAAATGATTATGCACATGCACGGCCCTTCAGATGATGAAAGCCTGATTTAATGGCGGAAAATCCTGCAAATTGTGACAAATTTCCAATAATTATTATGTGCCTGCAGCAGCATATAATTCACAAACATCCATCCATCATCAGCCCTGTAGATTGTCTGTGCAAGCTGCTTATTAGACTCCATATTCACGTTTATTGTTGGGCGATGACCTGTTATGCCTGTAATTATTATGACAGGAGCGATATTAGGAGCAAGAAAATCCAGCTTATGCAGAAGGCGGGTGCACTTTGCTCTGAACCATAAAACAGATGGATTTTTCTTGTCTTACAGTAGTGACTGTCTTTAATGGTGGCTCCCTTCTCTGTCTATATACAGTCAATGTGGAGGTTGTGTTGCAAATGATAAGTGGTATGAACTGCGTACTTTGCTTACATCTGGTGAGGAGTGGAGTTTCTCACCACCAGTAGAGCTATGGAGCAATCTTTTTGGTTTGTATCTTACACACTAGGACTCACAAGCATGTGCATAAGCATGCACATGGGCATTGTGACTGACATCATGCTGCTGGTTTCAGACTATTCTCCTTATCATCTGTGAGCAGAGGTGAGGTGCCAAGAAAGGCACTGAAGAAGAAGGCTGACAATAAGAAAACATAAATGTAAAACAAGGCATGAATGTTTATCTGTCTCTCCAGATCTTCCCTCAGTGTCTCTCCTCCAGAAGACGTCCTCCTCTCCAGTCAGCTGTCACGCTTCAGGTTTCTACCCTGACAGAGCCTCACTCATCTGGAGGAAAGATGGAGAGGAGATTCATGAGAACGTGGACCACGGAGAGATCCTCCCCAACCATGATGGAACCTTCCAGATGAGTGTTGACCTGGACCTTTCATCAGTC
>JAJHUR010084967.1:0-19075 GCA_027495735.1 Lutjanus campechanus
AAAAAAAAAACGCTCTCTCTCTCTCTCTCTCTCTCTCTCTCTCTCTCTCTCTCTCTCTCTCTCTTTCTCTCTCTCTCTCTCTCTCTCTCTCTCCAGGCTCACAATCAGTCGGCGCTCCAGATGCCCATCTGCTGTAGTGCTGCAGATACTCTTTGGCTGCTTTGAGATAAAAATGAAATATGCTTCAGTGTTGTGTGGCTAATAGAATAAACATGCAGGAAATCCAATGCAAAGTCTCAGAATCAAACTGATACATACAACATATGTGCTGTATTAATTTGTTTTCAGTATATTGAATAACTATGATGACTAATGCAGCGATAAATCGGGACTTGAAATGTATGAACTCTGATGAACACTGATCTCGCATGTTTTGATTTTAAGTCAGTACAACTTGATCAAATAGACATATTTACATATATCTGTATTTTTGCCCTCAAAATTTCTTTTTTTTTGTTTGTTCACCAACATTCATTGCATGTCTGTTTGTCCTAAAAGAGGGATCCCTCCTCAGCTGCTCTTCACAGAGGGTGTCGTATGCTGTACAGATTGTAAAGCCCCATGAGGCAATTGTAATTTGTGATATTGGGCTATATAAAGTTGACTAGACATAGGGGTGGGCGATATGGCAAAAATATCATATCACTATTTTTTAATTATAAAATCACGATTTCGATTTTATCACGATCTTACATGTATTTTTGAGAATAAATTGCAAGTTTCTGGTCAGCGCAACCAAACCACTTCTGTATGTAAAACAGTCCTATAAAAAATCAGTCCTTAAAAAAATCTGTTCAGAAAGAATCCGTTAGCACTGGATTTATTTTAGCTCACATATATAGATTCCATTCACTCTGAGCGTAAATGCCATTATAGCGTCCTATTGGTTATGAAGTCAAATAAAACATGTACAAGGAAAATAGCAACGATATAACCGTGGTGTGACGTACTATCCAAATGTGTAAATGGACATTTAAATGGTCGTTTAAATGGTCTTTTACGTAGCAATTACATTACATTCACGGCTGCGTTTCAGCTGTAGCGATCATAGAAGTCAACAGAGTAACCATCGTAGGGTGAATAGAGGATCTTTGTGCAGCACACGGGTCTCCTATTGGACACTGACACACCATGTGAGGGCGCACGGTTTTCCTATTGGACACTGAAAATCGAGGAAGCATAACACAGACACAGCGGATATGCCGTTTGAAAGGCTGAGATGTCCCCTTTTCGCCAAAGAAGAAAGTAAGTTTCTATCTATCGGTATTCCAGAAATATGCGCGATTATGTAAAATATATACTCAGGCATCACGGGCGATGCCGTTGATTCGTGATTCGGGTCTGGGGCAGCCTCTCCCTCCTGTGTTCGTCTCGTTTAATTTACATTCATGAATAATATGGATATATATAATATATAATGTGGCCTTCAGTTGAAAAAAACACGACAAGAGGAACATTTTCTGCTGTGAATGTGACGTGTTCGTCATGTCTATAACCTGATTATTAAAGATTTGGCTCTCAGCATACTGTTTAGGATGCTTTCTCTTCAAGTGATTGAACAAGTTTGTCATGTTGCCATCCGATGTGCGAACCGTCTCTGTGCAAACTTGCGACCAACTCCTCCTTTTTTGCTTATGGCTCTCCATGCAGCTACCGCTACACACACAAACAAAGAGGCGGGTAAGAAATTGTGTCACTGCCCCTAATTCGCTATTTTTGGTCACTCAGGTCAGTAATACGTCTGGTGCGTCGGTACATCAGCATAGAACTGCAATTTATAGAACGTGACCTAGACGATCTATACGATCTCCTCACTTTGGCAGATCGTCTACACGTTCTAATCCTTCACGATCTAATATCGTCATATCGCACACCCCTAACTAGACATAACATTAGTATTTTTAGCTCCAGGGTTATTAGCTTTTAAATGGCCTTTAGCTTTTTTATAGGTCCTTTGTGTACAAATTATGAGGGTCTAGTGGCAGAATATGGCAGAAATGTAATATAATATTCATAAGTATGGTTTCATTGGTGTATAATCACCTGAAAATAAGAATTGTTGTGTTTTTGTTGCCTTACAACGAGGGCACAGGTTATTTTCCACAGAAGCCACCATGTTGCACCACTATGTTTCTACAGTAGCCCAGAACTGACAAACCAAACACTGGCTCTGCAAAGGGCCAGAGAGTTTTGCAACCATATTTCTATAACTGCAACCAAGAGTAAATAACTCACAACTGTTAATTGCTGAGGTGCAGAGGTGTTAGATTTTTAAAAAACTTTGAATAGGCCCAAGCTGGCTGTTTTTCCTCCTCCCTGTATGTTTAATTAAAGCCCTTTTTACACATGGATCCCCGCAATATGGCTCAAAAAGGTCTTGTTCTACACTGCCTATGTGCTTTCACACTGAATCAAGCAGTGCCAGCATAAATCTGTTCCAGTGTGTTGTTTTATATATTTGTCATTTTATACAGCATGCTGGCATTGCAGAGGGCGTGCACAATAACACAATAGCGCAATGCAAGATTCCTGCCTCGAATGGGCTGTGTAGAAGGGGTATTGACGTACTGTCTGCTGGCTCTCAACTCATGCTGAATGGACACCTTGCTCTCGCTCCCATTGTGTTAAATACAGCATCTTGGTCATTACCCGTATGCCAAACTATGGTACTGTAGTTATCCCTGTAGAGTAATTTATGGTGGCGTGGCTCTAGCGTTATGTTTTAATGTCCCATCAAAGTCAGGTGATATAGCATAAAGAGTGAGGAAGCCCGCACATGGAGGAGGTAGGGGCGGGGTCAGTGGATGGGTCAAAGAAACACATGGGTCTGGGCTTCTTTGTTCCGTGTGAGAGTCAGTGGTGACTTGCATACGTAATCTACATAGGCTAACGTTACTTTTAATTGTATGCTAAGATAAGTAAGTGCACTTATCTTATGCAACTAACATTTACAGTATCATTGTTTGAAGCGTAGGACCACTGACCAAGCTACAGTATTTGACAAGTTGGGAGCAGTCACATATATAAAGATGGACTACATGAAAGGTCTCCAGAAGTGAAGACAGAACATCAAGATCGCCCCCTGGCATTATAGGTCATGAATCTGAAAAACAGTTTTGTTTTGATTAGTTATTTGATGCTACAAAAGGGGGGGGTTTCTTGTCATATATATCGTGGCTCCAACCATGATCACTTCTGCACAGACTCTGGCTCCAAATCATTATCACTATATTTTTGTACAGTGAAAAAAGTAAAGACACATCGCCCATTTTTATTTACAGTCAATGGTTGGGAGTAAGAATGTGTTAAAAAGGACCAACACGAGAGTGCCATCAAGGTCATCTGACTCTCGGCAAGAGAGTGAATACGCTTATTTTAAAAACTGCCGACCTGCTCCTTTAACGTCACAACTGCACCACAAACTAACTGATCACAAAATGACTTCATCTTTCCATTATCAAGAATGTCAAGGATTTCACAGCAGAGGTATGAGTCGGACTGAAAAGAAGGAACTTGAAAGGTGTTGAAAGAACAGAGAAAGAAAAACACCTTCAGACACGTGTGCCGGTTGCTATAGCAGACTTGTTGCCCTGTTGCCGTGGAAACCAGGGTTCAATGCACTGTTCTGTACAGAGGAAGAGGACTCATCTGGAGAGGGTTTCATGTCTCTGGCTGCATGGAGGGTCATCTAATAATTCACACATACTGGCTTCTTCCCATGCTGCCCACAGCGATCTGGCTCGACTTAGCTCAGCGTGCAGCAGGGGTCCCTGCTCCTCCCTGCAGCCACCCACTGAGTGAGAGATAGGAGTTTACTGATTTTGTGCCAACAACACTGCACAAAAATATGACTGTGATTACTGTGTGGTACTGAGGTTACATAAGGTTGTAAACCAGTCATTAGGAAACATGTTTTTAAACATTTCTCAAATCTGTATTTGGCACCTGCTGGGCCTCTTAGTGAATGATGTTTGTGGTTGTGGTGGAGACTTTTATTTTGCTACCTATAAAATCAATACAAATCAAAGTGATTTAAATATTGTGACAGATAAATCCTTTGTTGTTTTTGTGTTTCATTGTTTTGTTGTCTGTGAGTCAGGCCTGCTATGTATTAAAACTATAAAGAGGACTAACGATTTCAATAAACAATCTCATACTTTGAGTTGTCACTCTGTGTTGCATGTCTGATGTTGGATTATGTTTTTCTAGCTAATGATTCCACTTGCAATGGTTTCAGTTTAGATAACAGACTTGCATTGCCACACAGCCATACTTGCGTAATGGCTGTGTGGTGATGCCTCTTTTATGCTTACGTCAGGATCATTGAGGTCGTTGTGCATCACTACCGCTCCAATTTACAGCTGAGAGGATGAGACGACTTGATGATTTGGCTGTAGTTATAGAAAATATTAATCTGGTTCATCCGTTTTTGATTCGTCAGCAGCAGCAGCGGCAGTACCAGCAGCATGTTTTTAACGGTATCTGATAATGCAGACAGTGTTTAGAGCTTCTAATGTGGTTCATGAAAATAACAAGAAGGCACATAACTGTAAACCAATGTTTTTTTTTGTTACAACTGTTCATATTATTGCCCCTTTGAAAATTAAATTCTATCATTCAGCCTCGTTGCCAGGTTTTTGTGCCTCATTTGTGGTCATGAATCAACAAGACGGAGATGAAAAAGTCTTTGAGGAATTTTTCTCACAGTATCAGTGCTTACTGGAGTATGAATGCTGTGAGTCCTAACAATCTTCCCAGATGAGTGTCCAAATTTAAATTCCAGTGTGCCGTCAAGAGGGCAGAACAATAAAAACCTCAGGGCAGACACTCACAGGAGGCAGATGTCAAATAAGACAGAAAAAAGAAATCTTGAAATACTTTAAACAGTTTAACAAGGACACAGGAAGAGGAAGTGACAAGTATAATAAAGTGGTTTTACATTTGGACAAAGAACAGTACTAACTAAATGATATAAAGGTTCAAATAATCAAGAGTGATTAGCCAGGGAACGAGCAGACATACAGTCTGTGTCGCCATCTATTGGTCACCATCCAGCACAGCAGGAATACCTCACAGTTCAGTCTCAAAAGCAAAGAAATAGTTGTGCATACAGGGTTACATTTTACGAGGCCAGAACAGCAATGGATCCATAATGTGTTGGATCAGTGTCAGAGTATTAGTATTATTCCCTGTGGAATACACTTGATGGTGGGAAATTATGAGGCTAGAGTTTTAGTTCAGCACTGAACACTGTGAGCCTTTTAGTGATGGTATTTATTGCAGGGTCATTGTACTGGTCTGCAGAATGGTGTGTTTTATTGTGTTTAATTTGAAATAAAAAGTAGACTAGAACAATTTTATTGAGTTCAGTTTGATTTGTGTTGGTGACAGTTCATAAAAATACATGTGGAGAATATTTCTCCCTTTCAGCATCACAGGAACTAATATAAATGCCATTAGCAATTATGCAAAGATAGCCTGTTTAAAGGACTAGTTCAAAATTTGGGGAAATGCACTTGTTTAGATTTAGATCTGGAGATTGATACAACTATCATGTCTGTACAGTAAATGTGAAGCCACCAGCCATATAGCTTAGGTTACCATAAAGATGGGAAACAGGGGGAAAAAGCTAGCATGGCAAAGGGAAACTTCAAAGTTCACAAATTAACATGTTTGTTTAATCCATACAAAAACCTTGGTGCTACCATGAATACATGCGTTAAAGTATGTAAAAAAAAAAAACCTCTATCCTTAGTCTTCCGAAGTTAAAAGTTTAAAAAAGCACATCAACTCTTTCTCCTTGATTGAGAAGTTTTGGATTTGGCTTCATGTCCCGCCCACCATCGCCTCTTGCCTGGTTGACCGGTGAAAGAGCAGTGTGCAACTGTGCATCAGGATGGCTTGTGTTTTCAAAAAATATAGGAAAGATAAGATAAGATAAGATAAGATATTCCTTTATTAGTCCCTCTCTAAGTGAAAAATCTACACATAGTAGTAGTAGGCTATTATCAAAATCAGGGGACATAAACTAAAAATATAGTTTGCTGACATAAGCATAAGAAAAACACATTTTTGAGTGGAGTGGAGGGGATATATGTTATGTATCTACCCCCAAATCTCAAACTATTCCTTTAAATATAATGCTAACTTATCAGTTAACCACAGGAATAACAGTTCCTTGTTAGCATAGTTTGAAGCAGGTTTCTGTGCTCTGTCACCTGAGACGAAAGGTTTAGTTGTTTGCAGTGTGTTTCCCTTCATTCAACACACAAGACTTTCATCAATCAACTCATTGGAGGGGTTTTTTTTTTCTGCCAAACACCTGCAGACGAAGTTAGCAGGGCTTGCGGTCATTTCAGATTGAACTAAAAAAAATACCTGCTTGTTATTCAACTAAGCTACAACACAGGCAGTGCCCCCTGGTTTTTAGGATACACAGAGTGAACTCAGGAGATGCTGCAGCCTGTCACTGATCCATCAGACAGGCTACAGTACGTCATCCTGCTGAGAGGATTGCACTGCTAAAAAGGATTACACCATTTGACATTTTTTCCTGACCAAAACTGCTTAACCACTTTGATTAGAGACCCAAAAAAAATTATGATGAAACGACAGATCAATTCACAATATTTTTGGAGGCCTGATTATGTTCTGGTGGGACTGAAGTGGCTGAATTTTGGATAGATGGATGATTATGGATGGAGATGAAGATCACTGATGCCCGCTGTGTAGACAGTGTGTGTAATATAGTGCAAATATTATCTCAGTATGTTCATGGAAGATGAATGAAAAGAAATAAAGGAAACAAATAGAGTAAAATACAACACAATACACGTTGATGTCAGTCCCTTTTATGAATGCATTAACTGTCTCATAGTTGAATGAAACATAATTATTGGCCAATCCTCAGCTTGACATCACTGATGCTTTGCTTTGTTTTCTGTGCTGTGATTTGATTTTTAATGAGGCATGTTCAGTTATTAAATAAAAAAACCCCATCTTTTCTTTTCATACATCATGCATTCACAAAAAAAGAATATATAACAATGTGCATAGTATTTATTTCCTCATGCATTTATTTTAAAACCTTCAAGTGTTGCCCTGTGTTCCTATGTTCACTTTAAGGTAGGAATGGATATCAGTAACTGAAGGCTTGCGAAATTTGATCATATTCATATGATATCATTTCACTGTACAAGATAGATTTTTTATTTTTTGACTTGGGGGAAATAGACAAAAGAACCACAAACCATACATTCCACATGCCACAAAACCACAGATGAGCCATTTTCTTTTCCAGTAGACATGTTTCCTACAGTGAATCATCATTAATAGTATTTAAATATCCAGAGCAAGAGAGAGGCTTCACTCATCATCTCTGAACACTTATATGACCTATGTTATCCCTCAACTGTATGCTATAACTATACCCATCTGTGGCTCTACAACAAATGAGTGGATATATTGATTTGCTCCAGATGTTGGTGTCTGCTATCAGCTGCTCCTCGCCATCCAACTCCTACTCACTCGAGCATATGGTATGATAAACCTCATCCAAAACATATATCATGTCTGTGTTACTAAAGAGATATGTAGAGTTTGTTCTGTTTTTTCAAATAGCAGCAGTCATAATATACCATATGCACCATATGTTTTCACATACTGTTCTGAGCATGCCTGCCAACTTTCAAATATAAAGCATCAGAACAGTTCAAATATCTAAATAAGGGAAGGAAACATTTATGTGAACAAGTGATCGGCATGTTGTGCATCAATAACATATTACAGAGACCCACACACTGAATTGATTAATTATTTGTCAGACCATTGATCATAACGTTGTAATTGGTCTTTGCAATAATAAAACATCTGGTCTGGAGAGCTGAGTGGCTTTCTAAGAATTACCTCTAATAGTTTGTGATCAGATTCAACTTCAACTTCTTGCCATGGACAAGCTGATCTTTCAAGTCCTAAAACTATTGGCAGCGTTACATTTTCAATTTGTGCACAGCGTTGCTCTTTTTGATTCATTGCTCTTGAGGCATATGCAACAGGTTTTTTTTTTTCCTGTAGAAGCACATCTCCTAAGCTGACGGACAGAACGCGTCCAAGATATTTGATTTCCTCCAGTCCTATGTTGCATTTTTCCCGATTTAGTTTCAGGTTCTTGGCCCTGGCTCGTTCCAAAACCTTCTGCTCGTCTTTTATCATGTTGGTCTTTAGTGTCACCCCACACAAGGATATCATCAATGTATGTGTCCACAGCACGTGTCCACGTCCAAATGGGGTTTGATTTGCCAGAAACAAGAACTAGCATCGAGGACTGAGAAGTATTTAGCTGTTTGCTAATTTGGATGTGATTTCTTCCACAGTTGGAAGCTGACATCCTTTTATTGCAGAATTTAGATCTTGTGGATCAAGACAGATTGCGAGTCTTCCAGCTTGTTTACCCAGAATGATGATGCAATTAACCCATTCAGCAGGCTCATCAATTTTCTTTACACCACCAATTGTTTCCATTCTGCAGAGCTCCTCTTTCTGTTTTTCCTGGAGCATGACAGGTGCTTCTTGGAAAGAGTGCTTTACTGTGGGTACAGCAGTCTCTTCCAGTGTGCATTTATCATGTGCATTTCCTCACAGGCCTTCAGGCCTAATATTGGCTTCACGTTGCACTTCACCACAATGAATGTGAGCACATGCACCTTTTTCCTGTGGTTCCACTGCAGATTGGATTTTCTGCAATCTTCTGTCCAGTGTAGGCTGACAGTCTGACTCGTGTCTTTCTCATTGTCTGTGTTTTATTTATTTTGTTAACTGTTGCCTTTTACATTTAAACTTTTCTTTTCTTTCCTTCCTGTGACTTTATGTCATCTTTCATGTTTGTGTTTGTCTTTTATCACATCCACATGTTTACTCTCCTGCACATGTTTATCTTCCTCACGCATTGGTTTCAGTTGTCTTTTGGTCATTTCCGATGTTTGACGAAAGCTTGTGACTTTTTTTTTTTTTTTTTTTTTACGTCTACTTCTCTCAGCAACGTCTCTCTCATGGAATCAGAATTGATCCCACACACGATTCTGTCTCTGATTAGATATGCCTCCAAAGCACCAAATTCACATGACTTGGCTCTTCTTCTGAGTTCAGTTGAATATTGACAGAGAGTCATGTCTCCCTGGACAGACATGAAAAACATGTATCTTACTTGTGTTGTTCTCTTCTGTGTTGTATCAGCTCTCAGATGTACTTCGCATTGGATAAAAGCGTTTGCTAAATGAAACTGTAAGATTGTACATCTGGTAGGGTGATATAATGTTGAATGTTACCTTATGACAGCAAGAAATACAACATTACCTTGAATAAATCACAGCTTTCTCTGGGTTTGACCATTGTTGGAATCATGTGTCTGACATTTTTAGACATTTTGATGCAGAAATGTTACATATTATAGCTTTAAATGCAAACTGCCATGCAAGCACATAATAAATACCCTGTGGCTCATAAACAGTCTATCATATCCCTTGATAATGGAGCATGCATTGAGTGATGCGCAAACAGCCAATCATTCAGTTGCACCATCGATATGTGACACAACAACAGAACAGTGTGGCGTGACAACATGAGAAAAAAAGGCAAGGAAATTGCGAATCAAAAAGGACAGGTCAGCAGCAAGTCTATCAGCATTATAATATGCAACATTTCAACATCAAATGTCTAAAAACTATGGAAACATGTTATATAATTTGTAGAGTTGTGCACTTACATTATCCCAAATGTTTCCAACAATGTTCAAACACACTTAAATTCATATTTTATTTAAAGTAGTGCGTTTCCTGCTTGCTGTTGCTAGCTAGTTGCTAGTTGCTATAACTTCCGGGATATGTCAGACACATCAGAGAATGAGGAAGTCTGCAAACGTATCATAAACAAAATTTTAACATGACTTTCGTCCATGAACACGATTTCTGCCCAAGTCGTATCAGATATTTTCATCAGCAATTGTTGGTTGTTTAAAATCGAAGAAAACAACTCCCATGATCCCATAAAGAAATCAACTGAAATGGAATATTTAATTGTGATATTTTTTCAGCTTGCATCACAGCATCACCCAGCCACATGCTATAATATATATAAATGTATTTGCCTGAGGTGCTTTCTCATTCATCTAATCACTCGCCCCATTACACTGGAATTAAAAGAACACACTTCTCTTTCTTTTAAAAGGATGTTGCAGCACCTTTTTTACAGCCTCCTTTTATACTTGTATGTGCAATCCATACTGTTCAATACAGTGACCCTCAGCTTTATTGAACCCCTTCAGGCAAATCCTGTCAAATCCCAGTCACAAAGATCAAACTGAGGTCAATCAGAGGACAGAACCATAAAAACATAAAGGCTGAAGGCAAAGACAGACAGACAAGCAAAGAAATTAGAAATCAGAGGGTTGCTGACCCAGGCGATATTACTGCATCTATTCAGTTGAATAAATGTAATAAATGCTCGATCTATACTGCAGCTGGAAGATATCGAGGCAGGATGTGTCACTCCGGGCTCTGGGTGCATCTGTGTTCAGTCAGATCCAGTTTTGTACCACTGCAAGAAATTTGCACAAAGTTTGTCTTCCTCTCATGCAAATGCACTGACATTGTAAGAGAGACGGGGACATAAATTGTCAGTCCAATTATCTCTCAGGCTTTTGAATTATTCATCAACTGGCACTCCTTCCCTCTTTTCCACCCGTCTATCAACTATTTTTATTTCATAGCCCTGTCATTCTTAATTAATTTACAGCCATTTGCTTAGACACGTTTTCAAAAGCCGTCTTCATTTATTAACATTTGTTAAGGACTCTCAAGGACAGGGGACGTGTGATGAGAGGCTCTCACAGAGAGAGGGAACATGTTCAGGGGTTGTGCTCAATTTGGTACAATTAGTACATCATTAAAGTGTCAACACATCATTATTGGTAATTTGTCTTTCTCGTATCTTTATTCATTATTATTGTGATGAGATAAACAAGGATAACAGGCTCTTCAGTGAGAGGCAAAGACATTATTTGAGTGTTCTGAATTTGGATTTTATTGAAGGTCTATTACTCAATTAGCTTTGGTATGTGAATACAAGAAAAACACGTTGCCTTCATTCAGTAACATGGGATGTTTATGTTGTTTTGAGTATACATGCTGTATTTCTCACAGTAGGCTAGTTCCACAATCTGATGCTGCTCTGCCTAATGAATGTCTTATTTTCATTTAAAATAACTGGGTGTATATTATCTAAACCAACAAAAATACAACAGTTGACAGGAAGAATGAGAGTTTACGAGTTTTATAATCCCCTAAACTGTATTCATACGGAACCGTGATCCATAAATTAAACTGAACTGAAGTCTGTTTCCCCCTTGAGTAGCAGTTATTTTAGTGTTTCCCTCTGTGATTTGCATTAGGGTTTAGTTTAGATTGCATTTAGACAGAGGTGGGACAAAGTCATTTTTTTGTAAATCACAAAATAAGTCTCAAGTCCCAAGTCTTTTGAGATTCGAGTCCTAAAGAACTCATCATGCTCTTCACCAAATCTAATGCCATTTTAACAACAGAGTCAATTTACCGTTGTTTGTGCAAATTCAAATGTTGAATGAAGTTGGAATTTGTTGCATCGCCAACTGTCATTTTTGACCCGCATGTTTTTCATTCTGCAATTTGTTTTTTGTTGATCACCATGTAGTTTTGTATTCGGGATGCACCTGAACCCGAATACATTAGGGGGCCCAACAGGGGCCAAGGCAACTGTGACACTGAGTCTCTCAAAGAGTCTACAATAATAATAAAAAAAACTATCACTGTCTTGCGATGATATGATGCTGACATCATGTTACTGAAACAAATAACTGAAACTGTAAGTTTAATGAAATTTGCGGCCTGATCGCAGCAGCTGAAATTCCGGATGGAGCAGATGGTTGGGATCATTGTAGATTTTGATTGCCTTTTTGTTTATGGAATAAGTGAATAAATCCTGCAGTTAGAGCTGTTTGTGTCCATTGATCTTGCTGGCATGGTTGACCATCTGTGTCTGTTTGTTCTTTTGTTTTACTGACAGGTTTCTGTACCATGAGACGATTTTAAACGTGAGAACACTCTCAGTGACTTGACATTGACAGAGTGTTCTGGCTGATTTTATCCACGAGCACATATGCTATGAATCCATGAGGTTGTCAGCTCCATGTGTGATGACAAAAGAGCAGCTGAGAAGAATCACTTGTTCGCCTCTTACACTGTGTAAAAGGACACACTGGGGTGGTTCTATGCCGGGCACTACTTACCCTTGTTGTGGTGATATTGCAGGATCTCTGTATAAAAAGGGCTACAGAGATGGATAATGTCTGTGGCTACAGGTACAGTTAATGACATCTTTGTGCACCTTTGTTTTGTATCCAAAGAAAATTATCTTTGGTCTCATTTTTTCCAACTGGTGTTCAGTGATGTAATGTTAGTTCTTCATGGTTCTACAACTTGATTGGATGCTGCTGGATTTGTTGTTTGTTGATCTGGGGAGTTGACAATAGCGTTATCATTAGTTGATTCAAGAAATAAAGGGAAATTAATTGATTTATGGCACACTTTTAAAATAATATACTTTTTCATTTTTGGGCTTGGGGTCAACACCATAGAAATGGGCAGGATCCCAGCTCGCCAAAAGTGAAGCCAAAGCATCTTGGTCATCCCCTGGTGGAACGGTGCAATACAATGTTAATAGATATCGCATGGGCCTGAAACTAAAAAATCAAAGCACATGTCAAATAAAATTTTCCACAAAGATGGTTTCTGTCATTTTAGATAGTTCTTGTCACAGTGATGTTTGTTCATGATTAATTTTTTTGGTCAGTTTGATTTTAATTAGTCCTTTGATGAGAGATTCAAATGAACAGATTAAAATGAATTTCATGTAGTTGCTAATAAGATAGCTATATCAGCTTTAATTCAATCATGAGAGACTTTATTCTGAGTGAATAAAATATATTTAATTGATGTGCACAATCAAGATGAGAAATGTGTTTGTGAAAAGTCTTAGACTCCCTCAAGATGTCATCATGTATAAAAGGGGTAGTGAGTCAGTATAGGAACCCCCTGATGGACTAGTGGTGGTGAAGAGATGGCTGAGGATCTGTTCGTGATGAGGACTGGACCTCTCATGAGCTCAAACTGAATATGAAGAACTGGAGGTGAGATGGGGTGGAGAAGGGTCGCAGAACTGGACCTGAAGCACAGGTTTGGCCTTGGTGCAGCAGCAGTAGTTGTAGCAGTGATAGCCTTTTAGTCAGAGATGTTTGAAGATGATGATGATGACGATGATGATGATTGAACATTCACCCCTATTCAACACTGAAATGACAGCTGACAGCAGCAGAGAGGAGAATGGATTTAAAGTTTGACAGCAACTATATGATTGGCTGATTGAGATCGTGGCTAAAACTGAAAGAGTAAACGCCCAGAGTCCACCGCTTGAGAATAAGTAGAAAGAGAGGGAGAGAGCTGTGAATGAATGGATAGGATGGTCCTCCTGATTGAATTTGCACTGAGCTTCATTCGTGATATTATAGCTTGTATCTGCTGCCCCCAGCGGCCAAAAGTATTACAGGTTTAAATCTTGAGAATATGGCAGCACTTTCTGGATTATGTGGAAAGTCTCAGATTGAATCAATCATACCTGTTTATGAATATGACCTTAGATGGATTGTGTGTGAGCAGTGAGCCGTTTTTCCTTTGTGATTTATTCCTACTTTTTCTCTTTTTGCTGTTCTCGCCTCTGTGATCCAGATGACACATCTCACCTTAAATGTGCATTTCTCCCTGCAATGCTTTTATCACGTCAAGCTCAGGTCAGGAGAAGATCAGTCATTCACAGAACAAATGTATGCCTTTATTAGTTGCACATTTTCTAATTTAACACTTAATCACAGCAGCTTGTCTCCACATTAATCCATTCTTTCAGCTTCCAACCATATTTAATCGGATTTGCACACATTATGGATACGACACTGTATTGATTCCACATGTACATTCTTTCTATATTTTTCTACACAAAGGGAGACAGGTGATTTTAATGTGAAAATCATGTAGAATAGATAAAGGTGAATCACTTCAAAGTAATAAAAGAAATGAAGCTGAACTTTTTCCCTCAACAGAATATTAAGTGTCCTCCTCCTCTTTTTACACATGTACATAGTAGGCTGGTGGGCTGTGAAGGGCCTGCAGGTGGGCCTTGAGGTATCATACAAAACAGATAAATAAAACATTTTTAAGTATCAGCTTTATAAGTCTGAAATTACCATATAAAATATTTTTAAAATATTAAATCAGATTTAATAAAACAAAGCCTCAGAAGATTTCCAGATTTCAGACAGGGCCGTGGCGTTCTTATGTTATGTGTTATGTTATGTTATGTGAATGGCTGCAGCAGATGTTCCAGATGTGTATGATACATTATAATGACCCCTGATAAAGAGGTTTAGGATTACAGTCACATTATACTGTAATATTGATGTGTTTAAGTGATGTGAAACAAGGGTTTGTTTAACCAAGAAAATCATTCTCAAATAGAAACTGAATAAATATTCTACTGATAAGATTTGTGCAGCTGAAAAGTAGAAAATTAAAGTGACACTTTGTTGCAAAAGCTCTGAGACTCATGTTGGGAAAAACAGATTTCATAAATGTTTGTGTGAATGCTTCTATGTGTGCAGTTCTTGCTTACACTTGGGCTCTTGGTAGTTCACCATTTTGGGAAAGTGCTTTTTCTTACTTTGTCCAACAGGATTTCAGGGAGTCACTGCACCTGGTCCAAAATATGTAGTTCAGCACGTAACCTCCCATAAAAATGCAACTTATCATCTTAACACTTCAATCGAGATAAAACAAAGCAAACAGGCCACAAGAGGCCACGTAGCATGCAGTGATTTTAGAACAGCTAAGGGGCGTTGTGCAGCATGATGGTCTAAATCTCCCCTTTGTTTTTTTAAAATCCGGTTATTAGTTTTTTTGTTTTTTCAGCATTATATGGGAAAGAAAAGAAAAGAAAAGAAAAGAAAAAGTGGAGATGGCATCAGGAGATCATCAAATACAGGAGAGGAAGTCGGAACATTCAGAATACAAACAAAAATATAGTTGCTTGCATATGCGACTCATATATCACATGTTACACAGATGGCATATGTCCCAATAAGATCAAAGACAAAATTACCATTGTGTATTTCCTTGTTGAATAGCTTCATATTTCATGAAAAAAACTCAGAACAGTATCAATCAAGAAAGCAAATTTGCATATTTCCCAAAACGTCAGACTAAGTCGTTTAAAGTGTCAAAGAAATCTTAATGTTAGGAACAAGTAAGTGATCCAGGAGTCTTCTGAAATGTGCTGATAGCTGAGGGGCTTTTTGGGTTGGGGGAAGGGAGGGTGGGTGGCTTGCAGGTGGTGGGGGCAGGAGGGGCATACTGTGTATATTTCTCTCCCTGTTGTTCATGCTGGTGTTGACAGACAGATGGTTTAGAGGGCAGGACCGGAGATCATTTGTGCCTTTGGATGTCCTCGCAGAGTCCAGCTCAGGGACAAATTCAGAACAGCTCTATCTCTCATCCCTCCTCCCAACTGCTCCCAGAGCCCCGTATCAGTCGTAAATCTTAAACCTCCCAGGACCTCGCTGCCAATAATGACAAAGCTGCGTCTGTAGGTATTAAAGGACTTTTTGCATGTTGTACTCAGTCAACTTCAAGACCTGCAGATCTGTGTGAGCTGCATCATGAGTACTGGTAACCTGACACTGACCTGACCTAACACTGAAAGTGAACGTTTAAAAACAGGTTTATCATTTTTGATGATGTTTATGATGGTGATGAAGAAATGTTTTTCTATGTTTTTTCATACTGTTGCTGTAAACACCAATAAAGGACAATAAAGTATGTTGTATTGTATCATTGTGCATCGTATTGCATCGTATCATATCATATGTCATAATGTATAATTTCATATTGTATCGTATTGTGTCCTATCATATTGGATTGTATCATATCATGTCATATCTCATTGTATCGCATCGCATCTATTGTATTGCATTGTATCATATTATATTATATTGTATGGTATCGTGTCGTGTCGTGTCGTATGGTATGGTATTGTACAGGCATATAACATGAAATCTAGGCGAGTACAAACCTAATATGTTCTTTTTTAAAAATATATAATTCAACATGGAAAGTTTGGATTAATTTGTTAACTCTACTAATAATTTGGATTATTTACAGTCCATAGGTCCATTGGTTTTGCCCAGTATAAAAGCTTTTCAGCTGAAGGTGTGACAAAGGTGATATGTCATCATCTTGGTGGTCAGCTGCCAGAAGAGCTGAATAAAGAACTGTGAGCCACAGAACAGGCCCTGCACTTGATCAGGAAAAAGAAAAAGTGGATTCCAATCCAGCACTCATGGCCTTAATCTGCAGGATTAGGGCATCGGAAACTTTGTGTGTGTGAGTGTGTGTGAGTGTGTGTGCATGTGCGCGTGTGTTTGCAAAGCTTTCTTTAGGTAACTTGCTTGTTGTGCTGCATGTGCTTGTGTGCTTTTGTAAACCAATATAGGTGTGAATGGGCGTGTGAACAGTAGTATCCAGAGCCACATGTGCAGCAGCAGCAGTGGACAGGCGGGGAGGGACAGAGGGAGGAGGGGGAGGGAGGAAGGGAGGGTGGTGCCCATGGGTTAAGAGCTAAAGCCGCTTGGCCCAGATGAAGATGGCTCTCAGGCTCTCTGCCAATCAAAGCCCAGCCAACAGCCCACTCTCACTGACAGGGCAGGGAAACGGTGAGTTAGGCCACACGCAAACCTGATGTACGTGCAGTCTACAGTATACAGTCCAGGCATGGTGTGGTGCAGGAAATTATAGGGCTTTACAGAGATACAGACACAGAGAGAGGGCTTTACTAGAAATTGCATCTTGTTGTTCTCAAGCGAATGTGAAAGGGGTTGTTTGTAGCGACAAACCCACAAACCCGAGCGACTGGAGTTCCCCTCAGCTCGATGGCATTATAGCGTTTAGCACACTGTTTAATTTTATGGACAGAAATTTATTATATTGGCTCACTCTCACTAGCCTCATAATGTTGTTTTTATGCACAGTAGGAAGCAGTTTTGGGGGAAAAAATATCTAAAAACTTCAAATTAAAAGTAAAAGCCTAAAGTTAGCTGCTGAACACTGGGGCATTTAGTAGCTGAAAAGTCAGATATGTGGTGGAGACCAAAACAGTGCTGAAAGTGGAGTGAATATTGGACTTATTGGACTTGTCAGGGGACCAGAGACATGATAATGTTGCTCTTATCTATTTTATGCTGAAAAAGTTGGTGTATCAATAAAGGCAAAATATGACTAAGTGTTGTGGAAACAGACTTAGATTTAGACTTAGGCTTAGACTTAGATTGACATGACACTATCATAACCATGGCATGACATGTCATGAACATGAAGGAGTGTATGTATGTATGAATGTTTATGGTGCTTGTCATTAAATGTCATTTGGTCAATTATGCCTTCTTTAAAATTCAAAACGGATTTTTATAAACATGCCATAGCAGTCCTAATTATTAAACTAGAAGACCTTAAATCCTCATATGTGGTTGATTTTTAACACAGACATCTCAAACAGAGTCAACTTTGCATTAAAAATGACATATAAGAAAATAGTTCCAGTAGATTCTACTGCAGAGAGAAAGTAGTTCCTACATGAAACCACTCAAAACAGGTTCTGTGGATTATTTTGAGGAACCCTGTCATTATTCCTGGAAAGAGACATTGCTGTTGAGTTTTTCAGATGATTTTAGGGTTTTGAGCATCACAGGACCAGTGGCATCTAGTTCCTTTATGTTCATATCTAACAAACTGTCATTCTTCTGTGTGTCCCATGTCATTACATTTTGTGTGTGTGTGTGTGTGTGTGTGTGTGCGTCATAAAGCAGTGGAAAACATAATTTTTTGAAACATTTTATATTTAAGAGCAGTAAACTCACAAGTTGGTTATTTTTATACAAATAAATTAAAGTTTTTGAACAGCAGTGAATATGTTCAAATGTCAGAAAGACTGATTTGTATTTAGTGTACACAACACAGCACAACACAACACAGCACAGCACAACATCTGTTGAGATATAGTTCCCCACTTTCTGTAATGTGATATTATTCCCATGGCTGTATTAGAGCTAAATGTGGTCTGAAACTGACAGACGAATCACAGCCCAGTTTCCAGTGTCTATTTTTGAGCTAAATAAAAGCCACGATGGAGCGACCAAATTTACCCAAAAGATAATGTTCAAATTATATTTGGTGCTGGGTTTGTTCTGATATGATCTTGGACAAAACACAGCTCAATTTCCAACATTTTGGGGGCACATGTGGACCAAATCAGACAGATTAAACACAGAGTAATTTTCTTTGTCTATTTTGGGGGTTAAATAAAGGCCATGGGCCGACCAGATTTAGTCCAAAGGACAATGTTCAAATTATGATCTGGATAAAACACAGCTCAACTACATTTGTGAAAAATCAGACAGACTAAACACAGGTCAGTTTCCAGCGTCTATTTTTGGGTTAAATAAACAACACAATGGGTCGACCAGATTTAGCCCAAAAGACAGCATAAAATAATGATGGTGTTTGGTGGGGAAATGTCCTTGATTATAGTCTAAAAAGCACCATTATCCTTATAAATTGCATCTTCCCCTGTTGTGACCCACCCTGTAACTCTGTAACCCTCCTCCAGCTTCCACCTACTGATCAATTTCAACACAGCTCTCCTTGACTACATTAGTATTCCTTTCTACTCCTCCTTCTTCATGTCACTCAAACATCACGACAGCTTTCCCATGCGTCTTATACTAATTACAGTGGAGCTAGAAGAACGCACGATGTTTGAAATATTAGCACCACGGCGTGACACAAGTGAACATGATGCAGTCTGTAGCTGGTGCCAGTCAGTGAGGATAAAGTCTCTCTGAACATCTGCCAAAATTCAGAGATCATCTAACCAGAGATGGGCACACAGT
>JAJHUR010084968.1:0-33840 GCA_027495735.1 Lutjanus campechanus
CCTGGTATCCGGACCACACTGCAGGATAGACAGGGAGACTGCAGGGAGGTAGGGGTTGGAGGGGGACAGTATGGAGGGAGATGTAGCATATGGAGGCAGGCAAGAAGAAAGAGAATTAATAAATGGAGAGACACAGATCAAGGAAAGCATATGAGCAGAGAATGTTGACAAGAGCAGCAGCAGAAACAGGAAGAAAAGGGAGATGGAGAGTAAACAAGAGGAGGTCTACATTGGCTCAAGGTCTTTATTTTCATCACTCTTATTCTCTTCAACGAGAATACTGTGTACACACTTAGAAATAAAGATGCTAACCAGAACCGTAAAGGGGTCTTTGGCTTCTCCCCACATGAAAACCTGGTTGGTTGGTTCCTAAGAGAACCTTTTATAAAGGTTCCATTTGGAATCCTTTCAGAAAAAAAGCCAACATAAGGGGTTATATCAAGAACAATTGGTGAAAGGTTCCACATAGAATCTCCATATAAGAGGTTCTATCGAGAACCCATCTATGGCGTAACTCTTCCACACAGAACCCTCTCTGGAGGATCTATCCAGAACCTTTCCACCCTCTAGAGAGTACCAACAAGAACCAACAAGGAGGTTCTATCGATAACCTTTTTATATTCCAAGGGATTTATCTACAACACACTGCGGGTTCTACTGAGAACAGGATTTTTTTTATCTAGAACCAATCCAGGGGTTCAAACTAAAAGCTATATTATGGCACAAAAAAACCCTTGATGCATCTTTAATGAAAGAGGTTTTCAAGGATTTCAGCAATCCTCGAAGAGCTCTGTCTTCTAAAAAGGATTCTTTGGATAAAAAAGGGGTTCGTAATGGAACTCTTCGTCACACAAAGAACCCTTGGCAAACCTGTTCTTCAAAAAAAGATTCTTCATAGTTCAGGGTAGAACCTCAGCCCTTCTGGAACCCTAATTTCTAAGCGTGTATTGAGAAGCCCACATAATGTAAACACACCTACATGACACATTAAATCGACTTGGATCATTTTATTATTCCAAGTGGGGAACTTGGCACCTGCCCTATAAACCCCTGTCATTCATTCAAACGTCTTTAAGCCTTTTTGACAATCCCTGAGCATTATCCTTCAGCAGGAGACATATCTGTATTTGTGTGAGAGCCCCACTGAAGATGAAGCTCTAAATGGAGGAGTCATCAGTCGAAGGGCTTCCTGTCTCCCTGCTTCAGTTAGCTCATTACCATACCCAGGACCCCCACTGACTCTGTTGCCTCCGATCATCCCCTTCCCACTCTTTTTTTCCCCTCCAAGTACCCCTCCCCCCTCTGACTAGCTTGGCAGAAAGCTGAAAGATCTGTGCAGGGATCACAGGGTGCACATGTGTACAGAGAAAGGAGGATTAATTGGGGTGAATGCGAGGCACAGTGGTGCAGGGTTTTGAGGGTAATTATAAGGGAATAATGTGTTTGGTGAGTCCATGACCTGGTGACACAATTTGGAAGCAAATGAGAAAGCTCCCTTGGAGGCAGAGCTAAGGAGGACAAGGATGGACATGTTCAGGGTTGATGAGCAGAACATGATGATGGGTCAGTTATTAAGTAGACTGCCTGCTAGGGAGAACAGCGCTAGTCATTGCCGAGTGAATAAGATGCCACTGCTTTGTTCTCAGATTCGTATTTTGAGGATTTAAAAGAGCAATATGTGCAGCAGTCCAAATAGCAAGTTGGAGCCATAGACTTTACAATAAATATGCTAAAATCCTATTTAGTATACAATCTGTGGTTGAACTCTAATTTGAACTTAACATGTTGCCTTCTCTGATGAAATATCATGGTCATTTTATGATTTATTACAGTAAATATATTACAGATTTCTCCTTTAATGATGATTGAGGTGCTACACAAACAGAGACATGTATGGGAGTGCACGCATGCATGCAGGTATACTGAAAGTGAAGATGGAAATCGACAAAGACACTCTAGTTATGCAGGGTGCCCGAGGTTAAACCCATGTAATTACATGATGGAACACGTGGGAAATTTCAAATGCATAATAATGACATGGATGAAAGATGTACTTTTACCTTTTCACTCCCTTCATTTAAGACAAAAGTAATCTCTTAGCATGCAAAAAATATTTATTAAGGCTTCTAATACACCCACATGAACAAAAGTACGCAGAGAGCAAAAAGATGAACATCAAAGAGGCTGTAGCAGAACATGCAGCTCACAGTTCTTCCTCAGGCAATACAGATGAGCAATGAAAAATGATCCCAGAAATATAGTTACTTCCTCCACAACATCGCTGATGTTTCATATAATTATCTCAGGGAGGCAGTGTGCGCTCACCTTGGCACTGTCTGTGCGGGCTGATGGAGCTCCATCAGGTGTGTGCACCCTGGAACCGGGGCACCGAGGATCTGCATGCTCATGTCCGGCCAGCCCCACTTGAGAGCAGCTGCAGTGAGAGTGAGGCTCCACCTTCCTGCCAGAGATAAGGTAGGTCTTCAGGCCTGGAGAGACAGAAGCAGAGAAAGATGTCAGATGAGTTTTTACTCGCAGACGAAACTGGAGCAGGCCTGAGTTGGGTTCAGTCAGCCCCGTGTGGATGGTTGTTTTAGGATTCAGCAGAGGCTCAGTACCCAGTAGGATAAAATCCCTCAGTGAATGACATTAGCAGATTCTGGCATGAAACTAGAATCAAGAGAAGGAGAAGTAGTGAATATCAATATCTCCTAGTTGAGGAAGCCAAGGTCATACACATGAGTCACTCTTGTTTCAATAAACATATTCATAAACATGGTGTGTGATGCATAAATGCAGGATTTTAAATGTTTTTCTCGTATCTAAAATCCGACAGATGAGCCAGAGAGATGTGGGGGGGTGCAAAAGAGACTAACACCACAACATGAACAGCCAACACTTCTCCCAGTGTCCACAGATCTATTTTGTCCACTGTCACTGTCTTTTGCACCCTCCTCGTCACACTTATTTCTCTGCCTTCATAGCCTGAGGAAGGATTTCTGTATCCAGCACAGAAACCCTCCCATATATCGTTTTCTATTTTCTCTGCATTGCGATTTCTACTTTTCATGTAGTACTATATGCACTTTGCTAAGTAACCTCATGCAGTTATTCAATAGTATGCAATTATGGAATATTCACACTTCACACTCAACCTTAAAGGAAACTAACAGAAACTTATTCTGGGGCTTGTGTTCTTACCCACGCACCATCCCGGGCACCAGCATCACCACCTACAGTCCCCAAATATGTTTCAGTAGTAGTAGTGGTAGTATTAGTAGTAGTGACAGGTCAGCTAGCTTACTGGATTTCTGTGTAGTTGACATTAGCAGTTGGCCTTTGTAGCTAATGTTAGCAGGTGATCTGTGTAGCTAACATTGGCAGTTGTTCTGTGCTGATAACGTTAGCGGTTGGTTTGTAGTGTGATGTTATTCCTGTGCTATGATTTAGACAATAAAAAGACAAAAATAATGGCAAAATTTCCACCCAGTGAAACATTTTTTCCCAACAGGCCATGATAATGAATTGACTGTTAGGTTAGCTGGTTTCATTTAAAACTAAAGTTATGTTGACAATTTTAAAATTGTATTCCTACTAATATCCACCATTTTTACTAAATGTATCTGTAATCTGATTACCTTTTTTTCTGTAACTGTAATGAAATACAGTTAACCTTCTTTGATATCTTAATTACATAATCATGTTACATGTAAACTGTTATTTCCAAAGCCTGTGTATCCTACAGATGCATCTCTGTGTGGAGTTGATGCATGTGAGGTCCTGGTGACCATGAAACAGTAACAGCTTTAGACAAAACTGTCCAGGGTCAAATATTTGAACACCTGTGTCCTCCCACTTTTAACATGTTATCATTTTTGTCACTTCTACAAGGTATATGAGTGCATGCGTGCGTGCGTGCATGCGTGCATGTGTGTGTATATATGTCTTGTGCAACCTTTAGCCCAAAATGCAGCTCTCTGAACTACTTTCCAAAAACAATGACAAAATGTGGCACATTCTCATGTTTGTCTCACTCGCTTTACAACATACATGCAAGCCTGCATATTTAAAACTCCCAAATTTCTTCTTTCTTTTCTACAGGCTTAGACCACTGAGTCACTAGGATGCTCCTACAGAGCATTGCAGACATATGGCCCAATTCCTGTTTGGGGTTTTGTTGCCAAGTTTGTGGCTCAGATAGATACATAAACAGAGAGATAGACAGACAGTCAACACACCTTAAGTGCTTGGCACCCTAAAACACTGCTGCTCTGTAGAGTGTTTGCACCTACATCATCCCTACAGAAAGGACTGCATGCTGACTATTCAATTTAAACCCATTTTAAGATGTCTAAACCACAGTAAAGTTCAGGAAAATGTGGAAGCTGCTAAAACACACAGAGAAGGACTTGGTCATCAGGAAAGTTTGGAAATTCAGAGAAAGGTTATTACGTGGTAAAGATCTTTTGTCTTGGACTGATGACACAACAATTTTGCCTTCTTTTCCCATCCCGACATTGTGAACTACCTTGTTTTTTTCACCAAGCACACACACAGCTGAAAAATACTACTTTACACCAAAATTAGCACATATATTCAGACTTTTTAAACCTGGGTGAACCCACTACAATAGGCAATTAACCCTTGTCCCATTGCCAGTAGACTTCCCTTTCTGATTTTTTTTAAGTGTGTTGAGACCCAGCTCATGCGTGTGTAGAAGAGCAGAGAGAAAGATGTTTTTGAAAGTGTCTATGTGCTCAGTGCCTCCAACGTTGCCGACATCCAGATTGATGACGTGCTGCGAAAACACTCTGTAGAGACCAAGGGAAGCAAATGTTTGTGATTTAACTCCTCTTCATATTTTCCCTCTCTGTCTGCCAGCACTGTGTTGTGACAAGCCACAGTAACAGGTATCTGTGTATGTGTATGTGTGTATGTCAACAGCATAGGTAAGTACCTGTGACCGTGTGCTTAGCCACATAATTCAACTGTCAGTGAAGCCACAACCTTGGGCTCTGAGCATTGTCTGCCCTAAGTATTTCAGACAGGCCTGCCACTGCCTCGCCTCTGCTGAACCACCCTGGGGCTGCACTCTCTCTCTCACACACACACACTCACTCAAAGACCACACATACAACACAAGGGTACACAGTCTCATTTGCAGTGATACAGACAAATGCATACACACAATTCAGGGGACAAATACTGAGATAAGAAGCTCAAGAAGCGGACAAAAAATAAGAATACATGCACACAAAAAGACTGATGTAAACACAAGTGCAATTATGAGACGCTCACAAAAAACACCCCCTCCAACCACCTACACACCCAGTCAAACAAATATACACACAGCAAGCGAGCGGAGGTGTAGATGGACGGTTGCGCTGTAGCTGGGTCGATAGCCAGGTGGATGAGGATCCAGGGATGGGAAATGAGGGCGGTAAACAGCAGTAACAAAGAACTAATTCCCCGCACCAGTGATGCAGAATGGCACAGCGGCAAGAAGAGGCAGCAGGAAACTGAGGGAAGCTTTTGACTGCCTCTGAGAAGACAGATCCAGAGACACAGACACACATGTGACGCACACACACTGCGTTGACTGATTTCATTAGTTTGCTAATCAAATCCTTCCCTGCCTCCCACCATGACATACAGTGACTTCTGCTTCTGCTCACAGGTCAACAGGGTTACTTTTCTCCCTCCCTCTCAGTTTCTCTTCTCCTCTTCTGTCTTTCTCTCGATCTCTAAAGACAAATGGACTTCCCACGATACCGAGTGCTTTCTCATCCTGCATAAGCATCACAGGTAAAGATAGCTTAAAATGATATATTTAAGGCAGCAAAGAAATGTCAAACAATGTGTCATTTTCCAGATGACTGTGGTTAGAGATTTGGGTCGCATTTTATTTATTCGTTGATGTCAATGGGCGCTTGGGTTCAGAGCAAATATGGATCGTTAAGCTGCATTTTTTGTTGATGCTGCGGTAAGGAAAAGGGGAAGGGTTAAATAAAACTGTAAACTGGCTAATGGCACTTTTTCCCATTCTTTACACTGCACAGGAATCGTGGGGAGACAAGATAAAGAAGTGGCAAAACAAAGACATGATTGGTCAATTGGTCACCAAGGCCAGTTCAACTTTATTTGTAGCGCCTTACATCCGACATTCACCGACACGTTTCTGGCTTCATGTCACTGGCTTCAATTGAAAATGACTTGCAGCCTGATGCTTTGTCACTGGTGGTGTGAACATACCATGACATCCTAGACTTTAAACTAAAGTGAATTCATATATCTGCTACTTCCCCATTTAAAAACAATATGTGGAACAGATCTACCAAGTAAATGCCAAAATTATAGAGGTAGAGGAATATTTTGTTTAGGGGTGACTGCACAGACTTACTGTAACGGCTGTAGGCAGATAATGTGATTTGATCAACAGTCTAACAACGGGGAATAATGCACTTTATTTTACAGTACAGTTCTGTTGTAATGTGTCCCTAATTACCCTCTATGAAAGTCTAATAAAGGTCTAATACTGTCTAATAAAGAACATATTATGTCTTCATTTCGTCTAATTGGGTACAATGTACAGCTTGTTTCTTCTTATTAGTGTGCTGTAAAATAATGTGTGACCGAGATTTGTTTAAGTGTGACTTGCTCTTGTCTGCTCACTCAGATTTCTACAAGACAGATTGGGAGCATTTGAGTCAAAGAGACAAGTCATGTCCGTTTCCGGCTACTAAAGTCTGTGAGTCACACTGTATTATTCATTATTTAGAGTCACGATTAATGCAAATTCTATATCTGCTGTAAAAGCAGTGGTGCCTGCTGAGTAATAATAAGACGTGGACCAGGCCAAATCCACCAAAACAGAAATCACTGGACCATTCAGCCTCTATTCCCCAACACTGTAACAGCTTATTAAAGATAATGAAGCCTTTCAAGCCAGATAATATGTGCACCAACACATTACTAGAGAGAAAGGGGGAAAGGCGAAGAGAGCAGAGAAGATTTGATGGTGAATGAAAGAATAATGACCCAATATTTAAAAAACACACTTATAAGACAATTCAAAAACAAGATTCCAAACATGAATACAAAACTGGATAGGAGGTGAGCAGAACAGGAAAAAAGTGGGTCAAAACTCAAAAATAAAGCTCTTTTCAAAAAGCTGATAGCTAAGGTAGGTGACAGGAGATCAGCTGTGGCCTGCCCTCTCCATCACTTCATGTTAGGCTTTGACTTATATCAAAATAGATGTGTTGCTGGTTGGATTTCAGGCATTTCATTGCAGACTAAAGAAGAGAAATGTGGGTCATCCTTTAAAGACAGGAATCCATGGCCACCTCCCTCACAGGTCAATGAGGATGTGCGTTGGATTGATCGTATGTTGCGGTCAGACAGCTTCTTTCAGGGAATCGCTTCACATGGCAGAGTCCTGACAGCCAGAGAGGAGCAAGATAAATTGACTGCAGAGGCTTGTAGTGGTGCACAATATGTTATCTGTGTGTTTGTATGAGGGGTTACATGGGTTCAAGTGTCTGCATTTGTTTGCGCGCCAGCTCTTGGCTATTCTAGGATGTTCTCCTGTCTTTTACAACCCAACCTTTTGGCAGCTGAAATAGTAATGCTGTCAGGCAGTAAATTGTGGCTCTGATAAACTGGCCCGACCCGCAGCTGGCTCCGCTGTCCTCTTCAGTGGGGTCCAGCACCAACAGAATACAGCTGTGCTCTAAAGACCACGTTGCAGAGGAAAAGGTCAAGAAACTTCATGCTGTGTATTCCAGTTGATATGTCTTGTTTCTACCCAGCTGTGTGTGTTTAACTATCCATCTGTCTGAATGATCCGTGATAGTTACACTCATGTGTTGCCCCTTCTCCATCTACTGTGACCCTGGGCTAATTGAAGAGCATCATTAGTGGAAGCTTCTGGGCATTATGGGACTTGAAGTGTCCTGTCCTGTGCTATCAGCTGACAGGGAACAGTAGATAACCTTTCCCCATGAGAGCTCAGTCACATTATCTCCCTCTCCAGGCCCCTTTGTTCAGGACAGAGGAGAGTGACATGAGAAAAGCACTTTGCAAACAAATAACACCATCACCTCTACTCCTCCCTTCCTCTCACCTCCTCATAGCACGTCCTAGCTCTTCTGGGACAATGGCCGCTGCTGAACTCCACTTAATATCATGCTAAGAGGGGCAGAGTTTGGGTGGGCCAAACAAACACAAAAAGGGTGGATGCAAGTGGTCGTGTAGGACACGGCCTCCATCGGCCCTGAGCAAGAGGAATTAATTACGTACACTCTTAGAAATAAGGCTGCTGAAAGGGTTCTTCCTGAAGGGCTGAGGTTCTCCCTGGAACCATATGCTTCTGAAGAACCCATTTCTGGAGAAAAAAATGTCATGGCTTCTTTGTAAGACTAATGGTTCCACTGAGAACTCTATTTGGAAGAAAGAGTTCTTCAAGGATTGTTGAAATCCTTCTGGTTGGAACCATCACACCATAGAAGGGTTCTCTGTAGAACATCTGATAGGGTGTTCTGGATGAAACAAACACTTTATGTTGGGTTCTCGGTAGAACACTTTGAAAGGGTTCCAAGTAGAACCTTTATAAAAGGCTTTACCAGGAATAAAAAAGGGTTCTCCGCTGAGGAACCCTTTATGGTGCTGGTTAGCACCTTTATTTCTCAGAGTGTAGCTGGAATGCAAACGACCAGGGACAAAAAGCCTGTTTGCTACACAGCCTTTAACTGTCCTATATACAACAAAGCAAAAAGAGGAATTACAGGATGGAAGGACAAATTGGCATTCAAAGAAAAGAAAATCTAATTTTACCCATGGGATATGCAACAGAAGAAGAGAAAAATATATGAATTATGTTTAAAAAATACATGGACGCTACAGGTATAGTAGCAATAAATCTGAAACTTTTTTATCTCAGAGCAACAGCTTTCCTCCCAAATTCCATTTAAACCCAAGTGGGACTAAGCAGCAAATTTTGTTATCCCACAGAGGGTTACTAAAAGCAGCAGAACAAAAAGGGCAACGGAGAGGGAAGGAGAGTTGGCAGATATGCTTGGATCAGCACACACACACACACACACACACACACACACACACACACACACACACACACACACACACACACACACACACACACACATAAACACACACACATTTTCCAATAATGACAGGTTTGCCTTCCAGGGCCAGGTATCGGAGCAGGAGGGCAGTGGAGCAGGTGGTGCAGAGAAACCAGCACTGCTAGGCTGGGCAGCTCTCCATGCCAGCATGCCAGTTGGCACTGCCAGCCAGCAGCCCCCTCCTTCTCCCTCCACTGCGTCCCCGTCCTGGGATACACTGTACATCCTGTCCCTGTCGGGGGGAAGAGGGCAGGAGGAACAGGAGGAAACCTGTCCAGTATGACAGGCTGTTTAGAAGGACTTCATTACTGCGGCACGGTTCATAGAGGAGAGATATGAGGAATAGAATAAGTACACTCTTAGAAATAAAAGTGCTAACTAAAACCACAAAGGGTTGTCCACGTAGGAGAACCTTTTTTGTTTCCTGGTAGAACCTTCTACAAAGGTTCCACCTGGAAGCCATTCAGAGGGTTCTACCTAGAACTCAACATAAAGGGTTGTACCTAGAACCATCTGTGAAAGATTTCAGCCAGAACCCCCTGTGAGAGCTTCTACAGAGAACCCTTCTTTGTTGTAATGGTTCCTCTGGGAGTTCTATCCAGAACCATTCCACCTTCTAAGGGGGCTAACAAGAACCCACCCAGGGGGCTCTGCTGAGAACCTTTCTATATTCCAAGTGTTAGATAGAACCCACCAAGAGGCTTTTTAAATTGCAAGGGTGTTATCTAGAACACAACCTGGGGGTTCTACCAAGAACACCTTTGTATTTCAAGGGTACATCTAGACCCCATCCAAGGTGTTCTACTGTGAACTTTTTTTTTTTTTTGCTCCGAGGGTTTTATGTAGAAACCATGCTTCTAATTCTAATTGTCTTATCTCGGACACACTTAGGTGTTCTATTGGGAACCTTTTTATATTCGAAGGGATTTATGTAGCACACACTCAGGGGGTTCTACTGAAAACCCTTTTACGGTACAAAGAACACTTGATGATTTTTTTCAGAGTCCTCTGGGTGAAAACGGTTTTAAATGCAACCACTAGTCTTACAAAGAACATTTTCGTTTATTCAGAAAAGGGTTCTTCAGAAACAAATGGTTCTGGCAGAACCTCAGCCCTTCAGGAAGAACCTTTTTGGAACCCTTATTTCCAAGAGTGCAGGTAAAGACTGGTTAAAGGAAGAAGTGAAGGATAGATTGAGTCAGTGCGTTGGCTGGTGTGGTGGTGGAATGAAGTCTGTGTGTGCTGCCTGTGAGTGAACCCATTCAGTCAGAAAACATGAAAGACACATTATGCATTTTTCATAAGGAATCACTGAGGGACTCGCACTGCATGTCATTTCTGACAGTAAAGGAGAGGCAGGGAGTTTGTGGGTGTCTCCTGAGCCGAGGACGGGTGGGAGCGGGGGAGTGCGAGCGTTGACCTTCCTTTTTATACAAATGAACGCTTCTCCCCAGCCCATTTCACTTCGGAGGCATTAAAGGACTTGCAAGAAGGTGAGCAGAATCATTCTCGTCGTCAAATTAGGGCCAGCTGTCTCCTCTGTCAGAGAATGTCAACCAGAGGTGATTCAACAGTCTTTGTCAATAACAGACTGTCTACTGAATAATATAGAGGAATAGGATGTTTCACACTTTGCTCCATTTACTACATAGATAAACAAGACGGTTGCAAAATGCTGATTCATGTTTACATGTGCACTGGGTGAGTATCCAACAGCACAATTTATCAATGTTTTATTGAAGTAAGCCTCTGATGGATTTAAAGTGGGTTAGGACTGGAAGATATAATGATATCATAAAACCTGCTTTGATATACTGTTTCTACTAAGGTTACAATTCCTTGAATTATGTACACGTCAGACTCAATGAAGTGCAGCTAAACTAATACAGTTTTTCACAAACACTCAGCGACTCCAGATAACCCACAGTGACTTCTGGGTACGAGTTATATAAGCCTGAGTTTGTAAAAAAAAGAAACTGCATACCACCTGGGCTTTCTCAGCACATTAGCTGTCCAGGTTTGGGACAAAAACACAGCTCTGAACTGTGAATTACGTCAGAGTGCTTCTCTGCTTACACATAAGCACACTGTCCCAGCACAACAAGCCATACTGAGGTCTCTCTTCCTGTTGCAATCAACGGAATATGTCAATATCCTTCCCTTCTTTCTGTAAACAGGGGTGGCATGAAAACAAAAGTTCCATATTTGGCCGGTGTTATTTCTTTTTCCTGGCTTCAATCTGGCCCCATCACGGCTCGTTCAAAACAACAATAAAAACACTTGACATCTCTCCAAAGTCTTTAACTCTCGCTTGGCTGTCTGTCTCGTATATGCTCTGTGCTCGTTCTGTATTCTGTGCCTCCATCCTTGACAGTCTCAGGCTGCCATGGTCTGCTGGCAGAACAATAGACACAGTTGACATCCCTCCAAAATCTTGAACATCCCCCCCCCCAGCCCACCCACCCTTTGCTCAGTGGCCTGTATTTTCTCCCTGTTTTGTCAATCACTGTAACTCACTGTCTGTCTGTGTCCGAGCCGATATCCGTTTGCCTCACTACCACACAGGCTTTAGGGGCTTCTTCTCAACTAAGAATTGCCATGGCTGACATCATCCCCAAAAACTCAGACTCACTTTCCATCTTATCCTTTTTTACACCATCTTCCCCTCCTCTGTCAAATGTTTCACCCATGCCCGCTCCTCTGAATGCTAATGCCCCCCACCCTCTTTTCATCTTGCTCGGCTCATAACGGTGACCATATGGCTCCTTCTGCAATTCAGCAACATCTGTCGAGTTCACTTGTCTCCTGCTCAATATGTTTCAGAGATTTTCTTGAATCAGTTGTAATTTTCTATTCAATGGTGAACTGAGTTGCATTGTGCAGTTTTAAAATAGAAATTATATCACCCTCATTCAATTTTTCACATGTTTCAATAAAAGATGTAAGAAACAGAACGAACCCCTTTGGAGCTGAAGCACAGACAGAAATCCTGAGACAGGGCACGCCGAACTCCAGGAGAAGAAGTACCGTACCTGTCATGTGAAAATCAACTATCTCTAAAACATACATGTTTTATGAGCCATGCAAAAGTGCCATGTTTTAGCTTTGTGACGATGCATTTTTAAGATAACACAGTAAGTTCTTAAATTTTTTGTTTAGCACAAGAAATAGGCAAGCTTGAGGAGTAATGGAACACATGTAACAGGATTGCATAATTAGGGTACAAAAAAGATAACTGTATTCCATTACAATTACAGAAAAAAGAGGTAATCAGACTACACATAAATTCAGGCCTAGTAAAATGGGGGTTATGAGCATGGTTGCAATTTTAAAAGCACCCCTCTGGTCTGAGTGATACCAGCTAATCTTACAGGCAATTCATTATCTTGGTTTCTAGTGAAAAAACTGCTCCACTGCATGGAAATGTCACTGTTATTTTATCTTTTAAAACAGAATAGAGGAACAATATCACAGCACAGTGACAGTCCCACCATCAGCTGTGAATATGCTGTCACCACCCAAGTACTCGACTTCTAATTAAAATAAACATTTAATGTTACAAGTTGGACCGGTCACTAATGTTAGCTTCATAGAAATCCAGTTAGCTAGCTAACCTGTCAATACTCCTGCTGTTACTACTGAAAAATATGTTGGGACTGTAGGCAGCCAGGTTCCTACTCAGGATGGAGTGTAAATTAAAAAAAGATTGAGTGTGAAGTGTGACTGGCATAATTAAACAAAGACCATTTAAATGTGCATAATTAGGCACATAATGAGGGAATGAACATCTGGACAAACAATTAATAAACCTAATGAAAATAAAACATATTAGGCTAAACAATCTGAACATATTTGGTACTGAGGTAATCCATAAGAAGCGTAAAGAAATCTGGTTACACTACTTAAATATTGTGATACCTGGATTAGGTTACCGATGACATATTTTAACAGGTAATTAGTAACTGCATCAGAGCACATTTAGTAAGTAACCCTCCCAACCCTGGTTGGTTCAGCTCTTAAGCCTTTTTCAGACTGCTGCCTTCATCTCCAGAAAGGGCAAATTACCACAAAAAATGACCCAGTTTTTAGTTCATTTCTAGTCAGGAGTTCAAACAAAACAAACAGACATCCTTTCCGTGATATTTGAGGCTCGAACCAAAATTCGATTTCATCACATGCTGAATTATCTCAAGCTGACACGTTATTGACCCACAGCTATGAGCAGCACTCCCCATATTGATTAAACAGTGACTGAGTTTGTGGCTCGGGGTAAATGATAAAAGCAAACAGCCACAACAGACAAACATCTCCCTCCTTCTCATACTCCTCTCCTCCCTCTGCTTTAATACCACAGACTTTGCTTACTCAACACTTTGAGTAATGGCATCTTCACGGGGTGTTGATGATGAAAATGTGCTAGATCTTCTGCTGAGCACAGTGCCACTCCCTGAGGACTCTTGATCCAAAGCAGGCCAGTGATACAGCGGGAGTAAATAATGTTGCTAACTATAAGCTCAGCATCCACTACAGAAACCCCTGAATCATGTTCTGCCTAACACCAGCTGTAGATATGCTGATGGTTGTTTGCACTGGTGACCTGCATCTGTTTAAAACAGCGTAATTGACAGGTTCATTAAATCTCACGGTCAAGCAGGGCCGGAAACAATTTGATATGCAGCCTGTTAAGATAAGCATTGCTGTAATGTTTGTTGATGAAGGTGTCATTTCAAAAACAGCGGAGGCAGCACTCCTACTCAACAGTTACAGAATGAGACAGCAGCAAGATGGAGGGTAGAAAAGCAGAAAAACACAGAAAGGAGAAGTGACACAAAGGGAGACAGACTGAAAGTGATAAAAGGATGGGGAATGACCTCTGCTGGGAATATAACAGGTACTTAGCACACACACACACAGACACACACACATGCACACACACATAAATACATGCAGTAAGTCAGCAATGGCCTTTAGAAGTGACAGCATGGGGGATTCCTGGGGCTATAAAGTATGTGGATGGAGGAGCAGCTGACAGCTGGAAGGGACACAGGAGGGATGTCCCACACCAAAGCCTATGGAGGAAGCTGAGCCCGAGGCATGAGTGAGGAACCAGCCACACCTGCTGTAAACCAAAGGTGATATTATCTTGTGGCAGATATATTAGTATTGGTACACATGTCAGCCGATAAGCAACAAGAAACTCCATTCGACAAATGCCAGATAATGCATGATTTTTTTTTTTGATTTTTTTTTTGGTAGTTTGAAAATGGCATCATCAGTAGCCTACATACAACCCGATTCCAAAAAGATGTGACGCTATGTAAAGCACAAATAAAAACAGAATGCAATGATTTGCAAATCATTTTTGACTTGTGTTCACTAGAATACAGTACAAAGACAAGATATTTAATATTCAAACTGGTTAATTTTATTATTTTATATATCTAAAGATATACTCATTCTGAGTTTGATGCCTGCAAAAAAAGTATGTTTCAAAAAAAGTTGGGACAGGAGCAACAGAAGACTGGAAAAGTTGTGGAATGCTCAAAAAACACCTGTTTGGGGGGCGGAGGTTTAGCTTGGTTGGTAGAGCATCCGTCCCATGTGCTGAGGCTGTTAGTCCTCTGCAGCGGCCGCTGGTTCGACTCCCGCCCTCAGCTCTCTCTGTCCCCCTTCCTGTCCACTCTTCGGCTGTCCTATCTAATAAAGGCACAAAATGGCCAAAAAAATAACTTTAAAAAAAACAAAAAAACACCTGTTTGGAACCTTCCACACGTAAATAGGTTAAGTGGTATAGTGTAGTATCATGATTGGGTATGAAAGGGTGAAAGGGGCATCCTCAAAAGGCTCAATCATTCACAAGCATGGATGTAGTGACGCTGGTGAAAGACTACGAGTACACATTTTAAATTCTTTTTATGACGTCATGGATGTGTCCTAAGGGACCATCCAGATTGTTACCAGCGCTAACTTCAAAAGCCAGCATCTGTGATGGTATGGGGGGGTGTGTTAGTGCCCATGGCACGGCTAAGTGTCACATCTGTGAAGGCACCTTTAATGATTGAAGGTACATACAGGTTAGAGCAACATATGCTGCCACCCATACGACGCCTTTTTCAGAGACGTCCCTGCTTATTTCAGCGAGACATTCGGCAGGTGTTAGAACAATGTGGCTTGCAGGACTGACCTGCTTCCAGTCCAGACCTTTCTCCCATTGAAAATGTGCGGTGCATTATGAAACACAAAATAAGACAACAGAGGCTTAACCCGGACTGTTAAGCACCTGAAGTCATATGTCAAGCAAGAATGAGAATGAATTTCACTTTCAAAACTTTAACGATTAGTGTCCTCAGTTCCTAAATCCTTACTGAGTGTTGTTACAAGAAAAGGTGATGCATCACAGTTCGATCAGGTAAATGTTGTGATGACTCATACTTTCAAGCTGGTGTCTGTAAGACAAAAGAGATCTTTATTGACTTTTGCTGAAAGCTTCCTGTCACAGCACCTACTTTTATCAATGGGACAGCTGTGGGCACAGTAAGTCAGTATACATACGACCCTGGATGACAAAATGACTTTCAATGCCAACACTGACTCCATCTGCTGCAAAAAAGGCCAATCAAAGACTGTGTTTCTTGAGAAAGCTGGGCGGTTCTACCATTGACAGATTGCTTTTAAAAATGTTTTATTCATCTTTTAATGACTCCATCTTAACTTTTGCAATGACTTGTTGGTTTGGCAACTTCAGCTTGTTTAACAAGGATAGATTGTCAAACTTTGCCAAGACTGTTGGCACCAGCTGGAATGATCTTGGCCATGTTTATCAAGTTAGACCCACTCAGAAGGCGAAGGTCATCCTGGCAGACCCTCAACACTCTTTTCATGCAGTTTCAAGTCCTGCCATCAGAGAGGAGGTACAAATCAAACAGATATCTGTGGTCAGTATTGCACACACACTTCAACAACAGTCCAATAGTGTGTTAGTGCTTTAATAGCTCATTGCAATTTTATTATAATGATCCACTGTATGTTTATTATATGTATTTATAATGACTATTGGTTGTGTTGACTACTGTTTGTCCCTAGAGGACAATGAAGATTATCCAAAATAATTTAAAAATGTTGGTCAATATATCATCTGATTTTTTTAAAACTCTAGGGTACAATATAATATCAATACATAGCCTATTTTGTGTAGTGCGTTCTTATATATTATTCTTGTACATTTTTATATTTTGTATTATATGTTCCTGTATATTATCTATATTGTTTATTCTACAAATATTCCTAAGATATTTATCTTATAATATTTATAGAGTATGCCAAGAATTGTTCTTATGCTGTGTTGGGCTATTTTAATTAATTTCGTTTATTTGTTGTGTTTATTTTTCTTTTATCTACTCTTCTGATGTTTACATATATACTGTCCCCGTACATATATCTCTATACTTAAGTATCTATACAGATACTTAAATAGAGCAGTTGAGAACATCACAATAAACTAGCTTAACATAACTTTAACATATCTGCAGTCCAAAAAAGGTGTAGGGTGAAGCTACAGCTTATAACACCTACCCTTATAATGCCTTTGCTTTTAATTGTTAGTATGATTCAGTCATCACAGTAAACAACAATGTCATTAGTAAAGTTTCCATTAAGTGACTAATTGATTAATTGACTATTTGTTTGAGCTCTACTACACACACAAACACATGCAAACGCAACTACAAACATAAATAAACAACTACAAAAGGATTAGGGACAAGTAAGATTGCTGGAGATTTAAGATGAATAGCCATATATAAGCATTATGCAATAGAAATACAGGTACAGAAAAGATCATAGGAAAGTGAATAGGAAAGAGGAAGACAGTATGCACAGGGAGAAAAGAGGGGTCAGAAGTGAGCCAAAGAAAACGATTTAATGTAAAAGTCTTACAGCTATACTGTATAAATTCCACAGAAACAGTGAGACAAGCATTTTTCAAGTTAAGGCTTCCTCATTCCTAAAGCAGGAGAGAGCTAAAGCTGGCCTCAGACACTCTAAAATTCATTTCCCAGCCAGTACTGCTAATAATAAAATACTTCAGTATATATGTATAATAGACATACATATACACAAAAGAATTCAAGGAGGAAAACACACATACTGTACATTACAGACACACAAGCATGCACATTCAATCTGTGCACGCTGAGTGCAGTAGCAGGCTTCAGGGTGGACTGGCTCCCCGTCATCTTCCCTCATTCATAATTCACGCAGCCATTTATCACACACACACACACACACACACACACACACACACACACACACACACACACATAAACTCCCGCTGTGCACACTAACGAGTCACTACAGCCCACAAACATGGACAAGGTGCGGCTGCATGTGCGGGTGTTTGCATTCAGTGTGCTAGAAGTGCAAAAAGTGAGTGTGTGCATGTGGAAAGGTGGGTGGAGGTTACAGTGTGTCACCTCAAGACTGAGCTCCATCTGTCAATGTCAGTAAAAGCTATAGCGTGCATCTGTCAGGAGGAGTGCTGGCATTTTCTGTACCCTTGATCAGACAGGAGAAAAGCTTAGGATGCATCAATGACTCATGATAGCGATTTATCACCCGAGCATCTGCATGGCCGCGAGGAGAACAAGCTTAGACCCATGTGCAGCTCAACTCACACTGCACCTACAGATCTAAGTACCAGAAATACAGTGAGACAGGAACAGCAGGAGAAAGACACACAGAGATGCTTTCACATTTCCTTCACTTTTTCAAGGTTAAAAAATCTTTGAGAATGTGTGCAATTTGTGTGGGTGTCCTTCGGAGCTGTGGTGGCGAAGAATTGCTGCACGTGTTCAGTTTATCCTTACTGGGTTCACATAAATATCGGCCTTCGCTTGGCTTTTACCACAATATGACAGCCAGAACTGCAGCTGAATAAAGTCAATTTGGCCCCTTTTCTCCCCATCAGAGCACTAGTCCTTCCATCTAAAAAGAGCCTCCAGTTTCAAGCTGACCCTCGCCCCTTTTCAATAGCCCGTTGCCATGGCAATTAGCCTTGGCGGGCATAGGGTGCAGAGCCGGAGTAAGTGTGTAAGTGTGTGAAATGTCCTTTCCCCATGTGTGGTGCTGAGGCTGGTGCTGTGACTCCGAGCCAGGTGGATCCGTGAACAAGATGAATGTTTTCTGCTGTCTCTATTCGTTTTTTTTTTCTTTTTTCCTCAGCATACAGGAAGGGAAGTTATGTTTGCAGGAGGATATACAAGCAGATCTTCTTAGCACATTTGCATATGTGAAAATTCCTACAGTGTTTGAGAACAGATTGGCCCTCTGTATGCAAAGAACGAGAGAGCAGCAAGAAGATTCCTTTACAAACTCTGGCTGAGTTGATGTTGACATTACATTAAAATACATCAAGATGGCACGAGATTACTGTGTCTCTGTGACACTGTAAATACTTTTTTTTTTTTTTCCTTTGCGGTAGTGAAAAGAGTCCAATTCTACTGGTTATCATGTTAGCATGCTTCTTTCATTTAAGAGCCTGATAAATAATGTCAGCCATGGACATAAATGGCACTTGTACTTTCATAAGTATATTTTCAATTCTGTACTTTTACCCATACTTAAGTATTCATTACACTATGTAACCTTAGTTACTTATTTGTAGTAGTACAATTTGATTTAATGTCCACTGAAAACCATGATATACAGATGAAAAACACCCCAAAATGCTGCTCCAGGCACAGGTTTGGCAACACATTCTAATCTCAACTCATCGCATAACAATGATTTGTCAATGCCTTTTTAAAGCGCAGTTAACGCTGTGAAACTACTTGCTTATGTTTAGGATCAGACCATGTTTGAGGTTACAGTAATACATTATGCTATGTACATCATGTAACATCACTGAAGTGACTAAACACAAAAGCCAAGTGATACACTTTAGTCACATACACGTGACACATGAAGTAAACTCCTGACACGAAAGCCACGTGACACACATAACGTTCTTTTACTTGTAATTTAGTAATATTTTAATAACGTAACAGTGCTTGTACTGAAAAGCCCTTTGTGATCTAACAATATGCTTTGTGGTTTGACGATAAGAAACAATGTAGAATGGTTGTCAAAAGTATTGATACTTCAATACTTTTCCGATACCACATGTTTAAAACAATACAATATCCTTTAATTATAGTACCAACTCTACAATGTAGTATCCATAACCAAGACATTATGTATCCTGCATATCAATACTTCCTCCATTCTCCACTACTCATAACCTCTCTGAGTAATGGGCTGATTATAAAAGAAAGCAAATATCTGTCATGTGACCAGCTCCACACAACAGAGTGATGCATGGCTGCACTACATTAGCTCACCTGCACCGGTTTAATGGCAGCTAATGGAGCAGCTGAGACATGGAACGTCAAAGCACATTACTCTCCCATTTCACTATACCAGATGCCTCGGGGGAAATAAACAGACAGGTTATTTTAAAGATCGTAAAGGCTCTGACAGGTCTTAGGTAAGTCTCTATTCACTCAGAGCTTGGACCACTAAATGAAATAACTCTAAGGGTTTATTTTCATTATCATTATATCTGCTGTATGTCTGTTTTTTTCATGAATTGTTTCATTGTTTAGACTACGAAATTCTGAAAAATAGCGCAAGATTTCAATTGTAATAAGAGTCCAAAGTGGTGTCACTTTTTTGTCTGACCAACTGTTCTAAACTCAAAAATATTCCATTTACTATGGATATGAAATAGAGAAAAGAAGCAAATGTTCGCTTTAGAGAAGCTGAAATGATAGAATGTGTGGTGTTTTTTTGCTTGATAAAATCAAGAAAGAACTAAACAATATTAAAATTGTTTTCAATTTCAATTATTATCAGCACTACAAGGCTATATAATATAATGTTGCACTAATGACAACAATATCATGATATTATCAGCTGTTGCTAGCTCTACTGCAGGGCTGGTGGCTTTGTAAAACACTGTTTTGTAAGCAGCATCAAAATCCACAGAGAATACCTCCATCCTGCAACAACTTATGAGGTCAACTGAACATTATCCTTTGTCTGCACAGCCATTGATATTGATTTGCTGCCTGTGCTTAACTTACTGAATTAAAAAGGCAAGAGGCCTATGAGCGAAGTGAAGCAGTGTGTGTGCTAGACAGCACATTACATGGCATGTCCTCCACATGCCACATGCGCTGTGTTTTTTCAACAGGCTCCGCCGTGTCAGCTGCTCGCATGTGTGGCTCCTTATCAGACAGACAGTGGTGGCACTGGTATCAGGCTCTCTCATCCACCTCGCCCTAGGTCATCTCTGTCAGAGTAGATAGAGGCAGGACACTTCACTGTTGAGCCAATAGGACAGCTGTCCCCTATAGGGGGACTGGGAGGTCTGCGGGGTGACACTTGTCAGGATTAAGTGGAGCACAACAGGATACATAGATGTTCAGAGGAGAATCTCCAACAGTATCAGCTCAATAGAAAGCTCACTGGGCTGTGCAGATAAGATTATTAGCAGCCCTTTGGAATAATATGCTTTCTGCGTTTCTGCTCTTGATACAGAAACTCATTACACCCCCCCCCCGAGTTCAAATCTTTTATCGCTTGCTGGCTCGAAGCAGCAAGCAATACTGTTGCTGCACAGTCCTCCTGAACAAGTTCAGGTAGTTCAATCCTGCTGAGTAACAGTGTGACACAGCAGATAACCCAAATGACTGCAGCTATAAAATCCAGCTAATCACTACATCGTAGACCTTCAATAACCTTGCCACAATGGCCCCATGTTTGCAGAGCATAACAAGGGATCGTGAAGCTCTGCAGACTTACACTGTATGATAAAGCCAAAGATGATTAATGGTGAGATTGCGTTGCTGCAGGCTACAATGCCATTCTGTGCTGAACCATAATACGCAGTACTGGGTGATACTGTACAATACAGTTTGATGTATTATGCCATTACTCTCTTGGCAGAGCTGTAATCTACCATGCAGAGCCAAGGTGTTCTGGGGGGGGGGGCGTCGGTCACTGCAATACAATATAGCAGCTTAGAGTCCCCCTCGCTGTTTCGTTCCCTGGGGAGCCAGTGAGAAGTCACGTCCCCCTTCCTGACTTAAAGGAGTAGTTTGGATTATTTGGAGTGCTGCTGTATGAGGTACCATCTGGGATGTCGTCCTTAGAAACTGTTTGGAAAAAGACAGGCACTTTCAAAACACAGGTGGTTGGATGAACCACCTGTATGTCACATCTAACACAGGCGAACTTCAACCAATCAGATCAAACTCTTACCGAAGCCGGTCAGGAGAAGAGCGAAAACATGTTGAGAAAAGTCTTCAGTGCCATTCTTTGCTCCTCTTTCAATTAAGAGACACCCACCAGTACTGATATGTATGTATCAGAACTGGAGGGTATTTCTTCAGGTGCAACCATTGTTTGTTTGAGACAAGGCGAGACGAGTCGCTTCCACGGACATTTCTCACTGTCATCACACCTAAAACCATGCCTGTAGCTGCCAGTAGTCCCTCCTAGAATGCTGATTGGCTGCAACACTTTTGGTGCAGACTCAAACAGATAACTTAATGCCTGGCAAGATGGATTCTCTCATGATTTTGCAAATCCAGCTGCCTCAAGCAAGTTAATGGGAGTCCAGTGGGATAGGAGTCAATTTCACTATTCATCACGGGACTGGGGCAGGACAGGAAAGTCAACAGGGGCGGGAATCATCATAACAATAGGTCAGCTTTTTTTTTTATTTAAAAACATCTGTAATATCGTGTGCGGACTGTCTGTTGTTATGTTGCCTTTGTAAACTCTGTTTTGGTGCTATATAAATAAAGTTATTATTATTATTTAAGATAAGATGGCCGCTACAGAACTCAGTATGTTGTGTAATAGTAATCCCAGGGTCGACCACTGGTTTTATAAACCATTACAGGCTGACCTAACCACACTCTAGTCTCACGCTACCCTTCTTTATACCCTCCTAGTAGTAAGCCACTCAACTCAGAGCACTTCACTTCACCATCGACCCCCCCGCTGTCTTTCTACAGTAGTGCTGAATGCTGTGTATGCATACTGATTTAGACTCAAGAGTCTAGACGAAAATTATGCCAGGTATTTTGATTACTGGCAGGAGGAGAAGACAGCTGTGTATATATTAAGGTGAAGAAGCCAATCCGTTTAACTTTTTATCAAGTACGGCAGTGTGTAGACTGACAGCACACAAACACACAATCCAGAGGCTTAAATGTGTATAGCCTCCCTTTCTCTCCTTGTGATTCACACCAGAGCTCAATGCTGAGGTCCGGTTACATGGTGGATTAATGTGGCTGTGGTTAGGCAACACTGCTGGACCAAAACTGAGTCCCAGACGGCAGAATGGAACTACAGTTAAGAGCATTTCATCTGCATTCCCTGTATAGTTCTCTCTTGCCTTCTTTTCTCCATCCCTACTACTTTAAGTGCAACCTCACCAGCCTCATCTATCGTGTTCAAGGTCACAGGTAGCAGCCATTATAAGTAATTCTCCACTGAGCCTCAGGCAAACACTGTACACTTTGCTGACTGACAGTATATCTCTATGGAAAAGCATTCAGGGGGTAAGGGAAGGGGTGTGTGAGTGTGTGCATATTGAGTCTCACAAAAGCACAAATGACTCTCAATAACCAATACCTACATAAAATAATGAGGCCAGAGCGAGGGGACACAGAACATTCATCACCTATTTGCAGCTAAGTTCTGCTCTGCGCTCTAATCAATTCGAGTGTAGCTAATCAATTATTGTTCTGAAGGCCTAAAGGTGGACAAGGAATTGGGACAAATTAATATCGTGGACCAGAATACATATTATCTTCTGTTTCATAGCGGGCACCACCCCTGGCCTTGGTTGATTCTCTTTGATATCCATATGACATGAAAACCTCTCATGTTGCCTCATCATAAATAACCACAGCCATGACAGCCTCATTATAGGCAATCAATATCATTCGCTGTGATAAAAATGACTGGCTGGCAGGCAGCTGATGTGTTCGGGGTCAGGATAACACCAGGCCAGCATGGGAAGAGATATGATGATGGAGAATTACTAACATTAATCACTTTAGCCAAGAAGATTACCCAGGCTAGCTTTATTAGAAATCTCCCGCAGGACAAAGAGAGGCGAGAGCAGGTCGGGAAGGGATATACTGTACGCAGCTGACCGGAGCAGCTTTGCTCAGCAGTTAAGTTAGAAAAGGTCAAACTGAATCTGAGAACATGCCTTACCTCAAGGCTGAGGACCCTGTACATAATGAGTATTAGTAGAGAGGGGGTTGTGCAATTATACAAAAGAGCTGTCAGACGCTCAAATTAATGAAAGTGCTCTTAAGATCATCAAAGTGGCCTGATCAGTGCTAATTTGGGTCACTTCTCTTGTGTTTTTTTACTCATTTAAACTGAGTTATGGCAGCCTGGAAGACTCAGAGCAGGAGAGAGGAGGGAAGATGCATGCAAGACTCTTCACAGCAAGAAGATTTTTTAAACCTGCAATATCAGATTTTTTTGCCCACTTGGGGGCAGTGGAAACAAACCACAACATTGACAAGTTAGGGAGCAACATTAGCATTCATCTGGAGTCATGTTTCTGGCCACAGTCCTGCACCAGGTTGGGTACAAGATTTTTCTCTGGATATATCAGAAATGAAAAAGACTGTGCAGTATTTTTTAACATTCATACCCACTAATACAGTAATATTAAGCCTAATCAGCTTGCAGGATTTTATTGTGAAAGCCCACGACACAACCTTTGATCTCACATCCTACCAAACAATGGTATGTCACTGTTCAATACGACAACGATGAAGATTAGCTGCTGGATAAACTGGATAACATAAAGGCAAAAATAGCAAGTGGACAATAACACATTGCGGACAATACGTCGTCATAGGCCAAGTTACACATTTCAGAGGATTTTGCTGCGCTCAAAGACTGCGAGAATCAGTGGCTTTGCTGCTTGTAAAAAGTTTCAAAAAGTAAGTAAATCTTGATAGCGGCAAGCTAAGCTAGTCATCACTATGGAAACACATCAACAGCTGCAAGGGCACACACACTGCACCAGTTGAGAAGACAAGTGAGTGACAAGTGACAAGTAAGTGACTGTATGTGTGTATAATCAGGAGTGGTTGGGTCACGGGGCTTATATTTACGGTTCTGCATGGGTGCTGATTTGATAATTGCGGGTAAGGGATCGGTTTTGGTTCTCTGCTTTGCGGGTGGGGGTGGGCTTGCAAAAATTGACCCAATCACGACTCTGCCATTTGGTGAATTTCAAGCTGTATTCAGACAAAATCAGGCATTACTGTGACTAGCTACATGGTTGTTGCATCGGAGTAGCGGGTATTTATTTGTGTTTTGAACATATCAGTTCATGACTGACCACAGCAGCACTCTCTCTCTCAACTAAATGAACACAAACCAAAGGCAGATTCTTGGTGGTACTATTTTGCAGTATAAACTGTAAGCCAGACCCAGACGTCAAAGCCGGGTACATGAAATAAACCAATCGAGGACACAACAGGGGGATTATCATCACTTATTCAGACTGATTGTGGAGCAGCCTTATTGGCCATTGCAGCGTAACATCAGGTCGCATTTCTCCAAAAGTTGACTTTAACTTTTCTGCTGCATCCTCTGCGGCCCCACCACTGCAGCCTAAATGCACAACCCCGATTCAATATGAACGAGATGGCTGGTGTTTTCCCTGCAATGCCTGATTCTGTCCAATATTCACTCTCTTGCAGCTTCGTTTTGGCCTACACCAACTCCTGAGGTAAATATTTGGCTCTTCAGCTGCTAAATGCTGCACTTTGTTCACCAGCTAGGCAGTGTCTGTCTGCAATTTGGTGCTGTAGCAGCTACTGTACACTGGGTCTTTAGAGCATTTTTCTTTGAAAACAAGTATGTGCTGCGGCTGAAAACAATGAGCTATAACTCACTATTAAGCAAAGCTAAGCAAAGCTGCAGAGAGGTGATAATTCTCTGAAGGTTTGCCCCTTTCACATTGTCATTTAACACACTGTTATTCTAAAAATATCGATTATAGCCACTTTAATGTCAGCCACTAAGCCAGTCTGGACATTAATATTAAAGACAGCTGTTCTTAATCTGTAATACTATTGTAAGGGGTACAGATTGAACTGGTCATGACTCTAACAACTACATTTTCTCTATTCCTATTGTATTGTATTGTATACACACGAACCATGCAACTAATTTAATTTCCCCCAGAATCCAATGCTGCTTGAATAAGAAAAGAAACATCACTGGCTCACTGTGGCCATCAGCAGAAAGATAATAGTGCTGGCAGGTGCCATCATTCTGCATTAAGTGCAAAGGAAGGACATAGACAGGTATTTTCCAGGGAAACAGAGCCAAATATAGCACTCATTTCCAGTAAGGGAAACGTACAACACAAGATCTGGCCTCACGTGCAGCCTCATATAGGGACAAACACACACAAAGAAGAAGCAAAGAGAGGAACAGAGAAGAGAGTGTTTGGCTCTGTAATATTCAGATCTTTGCAGTACATCCTCCAAACTGGCTGGGTTTCTTTGTGATTTTTTTTTCATTCAAGATTATTCAACTGATTATTTTCTATTTAATTGTTTAGTGATTTAATTATCTATAAAATGTCGGAAACTAGAACTGAATTTAATCAATTAGTCAACTGACAGAAAATCCACTATTTTGATTATTAAATAATAATTTAATTCATTTTAATTCATTTTTCAAAAATACAGAAAATATCATGTTACAGCATCACCAGTGTAGGTATCAATTGCCTTTTTCTCTTTAATAATATTGAAAATTTAATATATTTGTATAGATATTTTAAGACATCTCCTGCAGCTTGAGCAAACTGTACTGGGTATTTTTCAGTATTGTCTGAAACTCAATAGACCAAGTAACTAATTATTGCTATTCAGATGATTATAATTAAGTCATTTTTTTGGATACTTTTGTGAGAATTATTTTCATGCATTCACAATGTAATAGACTTAGTTTTAAAATCACGTACTGAGAACAATTTGAATTAACATCCAAACCTTGCATCTGCATTTTTATATCCATCAGATCGCAAACGTGCCAACGAAAAACCATTAACATACTGATGAATAAACAAATGCTGTAGCACGCACAGCAGAAGAGTTGGGAGTAATTTACACTTAAGATTTGGAGAAACAGAAAGCCCTGTGACTGAATGCCTGCTATATTTAATTCATTAAACATTGTACTTTTACTTACTATCAGTACTTGTACCTCAGTACAGATTTTTAGTACTCTTTCTACCACTACTACAGACTAAACAATTTATAATTTCAGCAGAAGAATATTGACAGATTAAGTAGTAATGAAAACAATCATTAGTAAGGGTCTCAAAGCTAACTGTAGTGTGTACAAATGTATTACTTAACCTCAACCAGCAGCTATTACCCACTGGGATAGAAACCAGACCACCGTATCTCCATTTGCTGCTAAAACCACAGGCCTCAGATCAGTGCTGAGGAGCCAACAGGATGCAGCGCTCAACTGACCACACGTGGCTGCACCCCATGTGAACTTGCGCTACAATGAGCCACGAATAGCCTATAATTACAGTAGGAAGCTCCATGTAAGAAAGTATAAACATTTGAACATGTGCACCTGCAGGGTGAGACAAGATAACATGATTTTATAGCAGGCATATTCAACTAGCAGCCCATGGGTTGGATACGGCCCTTTTGATTTATTCTATGCCCCACAAGAGGCTGCCTGCAAATCAGGCTGTCATGTTTGTTATATGATAAATCAAACTAAGGCACATATCTCTAAGACACTTTAAAACATCTGGACCATAGACTGTATGATCTGGACCAATATGGTATTGGTTATGTAAAGCATCTGTGTGCTGTGATTGGCTCCAACACCTGCTCTGCACGTGCCATTTGCTCAGCCAAGCCTTGGAGCTATTTTTTTTCTACTGAATTACAAGGTGGCAGTTTCCTTACATGACACAATCATAGCACGTCTAACACCACTAACAGTCACATATGTGCGGCAAGAAGACACCTGACAAGATATTGTTTTTTTCAACTGCTCATTCACTCTGAAGAATAAGTGTTTTTTTGTTTTGTTTTTTATATCAAGACGAAGTTGTTTTGGGTATTGTGGATCTACAAAAAGAGTTGTGACACAGACATCAAACTATATATATTTTTGTAAGAATTGGAACACATTGCACATACACACAAATCATTCATTTATTTAGTCATTTATCTTGTTGCGACCTACAGACCTTCAATCAAATCGATGGAACAAGTAAGTGACAGACAGTATTGTGGATGTGGATACTGTTTGGAAACGTCTTGAAGTGACTCCATCCATAAGGCGTCCATTTATCTTAATTGTAAAGCTGTGACACTTACACCGGCCTACTTATTGTTAGTCTGGATACTGTTTTACTGTTTTCACCTCAACAAATACGGATATGGATCTGCTATAAACACCTTATGTCTGATGGAAGTGTTGTTGAGGATATTATAAACAGGCCTACTTTTTTTGTTTTACCTTGTACTATATTTATCTCTGTTTGTGGATGTCAACCTGTCAGAAAACAGCTTATCCCTCCTTGGTTTTTTAGATGTAACTTTTTGCACTGTTTTTTTAAATCAAGCCTTGTAACCATAGTTTTCCTAGTTTTTTTTAATGGACTGGCTGTTGTCTAATCTTACCAAAATATAATAATGGTAAGATCAAAGTGAATAAAGGGATATTCATGACTAGTTCGTTCTGTGTTGAAAAATATCTATAACAATATACTGTAAGAATGATTTGTAGCCATTACTTGAAAAAGCACCGTGTGACCTATGAACTGCCAGTGATTTCAATATTTGGCCCACTTGCTCTTGAAGATCAACAGTCCTGCTCTATAGCCTCAGTCTGCAGTTATAGTGCAACCGTAGAAACACTCATGAGCCAAAAACTCTGTGAGAGAGTGAAACATCACACTGACTCAAAAAGCACATCAAAAATACATGGAAGACAGCTGCACAGCGATCACTGCCTAGGTCAAAGCAATTTACTTCTGAGTTAGGCAACAGGGACCAGCCCCAGCCAGGATCCATGCCTGGCTGCAATGCTACCCAAGTGATTAACACAGACTGAACCAGACAGTGGAGGGAATTTTACAGCACTGGAGAACAACTCTCTCCTGACAGCCAGCTCTCTCACTGGCACACCAGATCTAGAGAGAGACGATAAATCTCAGGAGGGGAACTGAATACGTGATGGAGGCAAGAAAGGAGTGGAGGAGAAAGAGGAGGAGGAGGAAGAGGGGGTGATAACACAGTGGGTAACACATTTATCCTCACAATAAAAAGAGGAGAAAGAGCAGGAGTGGTAGTCACTCATTAATCTGACAGATGAGAGGAAAATGCAGTTCCATAAATCACTGCTGCAGACTGGTAAACACAAGGAGCTTCTGCTCGATCTTGTTTCTTGACTGGTCACTGCACTGACTTGCAGGCCAAGATAATGAAAAACCTGTGCAAAGTCAACCTTTTGATAGTTTGTGTGCACAAATTATTAATGTGTACACTTGAAATGCTAATTTGTGTGAACTACCAGTTCATGCCCACAATGCCCTGCACAAAATCAGACATGAAGCCTCCCAGGGAGCACATTTGGCTTCTATTGAAACAAAAATAAACCTGAAATGCTAATTCAAAAGGGCAGATGAACGCCATCTGCAATACCTTAGTCAGACACTGTCACTTCACTTACACTGAGTGATAATGGATCAGCATGCCTTCAATGATGAAAAGAGCCATTAAGCCAACATTTAGTTACACTGAGGCGATTTGCATAAATATATCAAATAAAAAGCTGCAGTCAAGCAGTTTAGTGGCAAGAAAAAGAGAGGACAAGATGAGAGGTGAAGATAAAACTGCAGGCAAATCTCTGTTGGAGAGGGCGACAGTTGTATTAAGTTGTGAAGCAATCCCTGGGGTTCAGAGCAAGGTTAAGAGAACAGGACACACCGAGGACGTCTGAAAGACAATGTAATTGAACAACAGAACAAAGATTGGGTAGAGACAGGGTGGAGGATAGGATGGGAAAGAAGATGGCGTCTGTCTGCGATACAGTCACATAATACCAACACCACAGAGGACACTTCTAACTGACTCAAAACCTCGCCAGCCCATCTGTGCTGGGTGCAATACATGATGCTAAAACTCAGTGCTGACCTTGACCGATGCAAATGCTCCCCTGCCGCTGTTTAGATCCACCTGGGCTGTGAACTGCTGATATGCTGGCACAAGCACACATTTGCTCTATGGATGGCAGAGATGCATTACAGGACATAAACTTAAGCACTTAAAAATACCTTTAAAAGTTTGTAGGTTTGTGGGGAAGTAATAACAGCAATGAGTCTCACTGTTGCAGCCAAATTGTAGAATTGCTGCTGACCATGAAATTCAATTACTCTTGTTCGGAACAACCTTTTTCACACAGCAAGATATAATAAAAAAATGAGCTATAGACATTATATAATACTGGGAAAAGCAGGTACATTTACATGTTTTTACAGAGCACCTACCTTTGAGCTGGTCAGCCACCACACTTTGTCCTATTCTCTCAATGACTTGACCACCTTCATGCTGGTAACGATCATCCAGGAAGTTGGCTGTGGCCTGTGACAGGTGGACCTTCCCTGCCACTCCCAGCTGCTCCATGAGGTTGGCAAGGTTGACATCGTTTGACCAAACGTCAAACTTGAAGCGCTTCATGCCCAGAATACCACACAGGACAGTGCCAGTGTGTACGCCCACCCTCATGTTGACCATCTCCCTCTTCTCCTGGCAGAACTGTTCGATAGCCTGAATCATACCCAGGCCCATCTCCACACAGCAATAGGCGTGGTCTGATCTGGGTTCGGGACAGCCAGCCACGCAGTAGTAACAGTCTCCTAAAGTACTGATCTTTTCACAGCCAGTGAGCTCACAAAGTCGATCAAAACGTCCAAATAAATCATTTAGAAGCCCAACAAGGGCATGAGCAGATTTGTTGGCAGACATTTTTGTGAAGCCCACAATATCTGCAAAGAGGATGCTAACTGGCTCCATCCGTTTCATGTTGAAGGGTCTGAAGATGATCTGGCCTCGAGGGATGGAGGTTTTCTTGCGTTTATTGTTTTTAGGGCTGGAGATGGCGGCTGCTGCCCCACTGGTGGAGTATCGTTTAACAGAATTATCACCTATCTCCTCATCACCCTGCTTCATCAGTTCATCAGCCACGATTCTGGGCATGACAGAGTGGATCATTCGCTCCTTCAAGGCTTTCTCCACCTCCAGATCTTTGCCATGCATGATAGCTTGCCCCACCTTTAGGAAGGTGCTGCGTGACCGCACCTCAGACATGATGAATAGGTGGATACCAATGGCGTGGGCGCAGAGGTGGAGCAGAGCTTTGGCTGGGCCCAGCCAACTTAACGTATCCCAGTCTGATTGAGAAGCTAAAGTCCAGTTATTTCCTGCCTGTGTCAGGTGCAGCCAGCCTAAACTCTCAAAAAAGACAGAGTAGAGGAGCCCAAGCAGGACAGAAGCATAGAGGCGAACATGGAGAACACTGTATAGCAAAAGGAGAACCTCGATGCACAGAGAGAAAGTGCCTACAGGAGAAAGACAGGGGGACCAGGTGCTACCTCCCACGAGCTTCTCATAGGACAAGTTGGAGATGGGTCCCATGCCACTGAATTCTTCCACATCGAGTGCATCAAGTGCAGGTGTGGGAGTGTCCGGGTCCTCAAAGCGTGATGTCTGGATCTGCGGGGCCAGGGTCATGATGAAGGTTACAAGGATGAGCAGTAGAGATGCTTGATTGTAGCAGCGAGAGTAGAGCTTAGTAAAGGTTAAGACGAAGAGAAGCAGGCAGAACAGAAGGAATGACGCGGTGGGAATGAGAAAAGCAGTCCTGTCACAGCGGGAAGGGTTGGCAGCAAAGTACAATCCCCAGAGAATGCCAGCAGCAACCAGGTAAAAGAGTACATAGCGGAAGCGCCGCTGGGTCTGAGGGAAACACCGTTCTCTACAGGCCTCTTCCAGGATTGAAGAGTCAAACTTTGGGTCCCAGAAATGACCGGCAGATCTTTCAAAAAGCTGAGGCATCTTCCTCTGTGTGCGAAAGCTCTTGACCACCGGCCTCCTGGCTCCGGACTCTCCGGAGCTGCAGCTGGAGGAGATGCTGTACTTGCAGTGCTTGGATCCCCCAATGAAGCCTCCCCCGATTGAACCCAGCGGCCCGCCTCCATGCTTGTGTTTGACACTACTGCCAATCCTCACTGAGACGCCTCCATCTCCACTTGAGTCACAGCTCACTTCTGTGTTGTGAGGCAGCAATTGTTGATGTTGGGGGGACGCCATGTTGCTTTTTAATCTATCCACAATCAAAGACTGTGCAGAAGGGACAGTTATTTAAAAAAACAAAGCACATAAAGAAGTAAGGCAAAGTATAGAGCCACAGTGTAACAACCAGGGTAATTATTATTTACTTTTAAAAGTGAAAAGAAGAGCACAAAAAACCCTTTTCTGAGAAAAAATACACTCAGTTAGCAGTGTAGTGGCTGTAGAAACACCAGCAGACCTTCCAAAGAGTTTGAATAGTTCATTATTGCCCCTCTTGACGTCAGTCCCTGCATTCCTCTACATTCCCGTCTGTTTTGACGCACTTGAGACTGCAAGGTTCACTCGCTGCTTGCTCTGTTCCAGACCAAGTCTATACACTGTTTCACTCATTGGAAAAATATTTGAGGAAACTCTGAGAATTACAAAATATATGTGCGTAAAAGGGAAAGTTTAAAAAAAAAAAAAGAAACGCAAGAGAAATGAAGAAATCGGTTTAAAGGGGTTCTTCAGAAGTTGCGTGATCACCATTAGTAAGCACAGATTATGAAATCCAGTTAAAATGTGTTATTGCGTGTTTTCTTGAAGAGCCCGCTCCAGCCAATATGCTTCATTACTGCTGCATGTCCATTCCTGCTCATCCATTCAGTTTTCCGCTCCACTCAGTTCCACTGGGAACACACAGCGATGCCTGCTGAACTTCACCACGTTTTGTTTACAGGTCTGAGCAAAACTTCATGCAGAACACATCCTCCGCAGCGTTTGGTTCGACTCGAGATCTGCCGTTTGCTGTCTTGACCGAAAAGGTCAGCTTTTAATTTTAAGGCGTGGATAAACTCCAGATAACGGGAAGGTGGGCGCAAAAACAGCCATCAGAGCTTTTATTTATACCCACATGCCCCTTGCTGCGGGGCCTAATCGTGACTATTTCCGTGGACTGAGCCCCGTCCTTGCCTGAGTTTCTCCTCCTGGAGTCTCCACCGCCGCTGCGTCTCCAAACCCCAAAGGGGCTGGTGTGCACGGAGGTCTGCAGGAAACAAATGCATCAAACGCGGTGCGCAGAATATACCCGAAATACTGCTTGGGTTCTATTGCAAGAGCTTAGTTGTCAGTGACTTGTGCGGAAAAAAACACTCCTCCAAGTCAATACACCACCAGTCTTGGTTCAGAGTATTGCTTTAATATCCACAGTCATACCAATTGATCTTCACAGGGGGGAAAAAAAACCCAGATTGTCCAGATATCCTGACCATGCCGGTTCCTGGCCACAGTTGAGAAAAAGAAAATGCAGCCCTGAGCAGATTACAAGAAGTCTTGTCCAGTCAAGTCCTTCATTTTCTCTGAAGCAAAGTTTGCCCACGGCAGCCCGGTCCCCCTCCTAAATGGTAAACGACGACAGCCCGGAGAGAGCCGGGCTAATTAAAAGGTCCCCACCTCTCCTCCACGCCCCCCACACCGACAGTCCCACAGGTTACAGCAGAGTGCTGCCTTGATCCAGCCACTTTAATTGAATCGCTGGGGACACACAGGAGAATATCTTCATGCCGCCGAATAATTCCCTTTTAATCCAAGACAAATGTGATGGCTTAAGGCTGCTGCATCGTCCAACCTTTCCATTCCCTGCATCGTCCACAGAGAGACGAGATGGTCTTATCTCCGTTATCTGACCATTATCTGAATGTGTGCGACTGCTGCAACGACACCTGCACGAAATGTTGTTTGCGCTAACCGGGCGCGGTGGGCAACGCAGTGGCCGCAGCCGCCACCATCTTCTGTGCGCTGACAGCCGTCCAGCCGCGAGATGTGTATGTGTGTGTGTATGTGTGAGTGTGTGTGTGACCGTCAAGTCCGCCAGAACAAGATCGTTTCCGCCCGTTCCTTTCAAAATAATTCCCCAATAAAACAGCCCAATAGGAAATCCTTGAATTCAAACTAAAGATGTATGATAACATGTATGATCATCTCAGAATCAGAATCAGAATCGGTTTTATTGCCAAGTAGGTTTTTCGCCTACCAGGAATTTGTTATGGCACGTTGGTGCATACAAACATAATACCAAAATATTCAATACCTATGTATTATTATTATTTGTCTTCCAAATTATAGCAAGTAGGCTTCGATTTTGTTGTCTACATTGCCAACCATGCCAAAGGCTATTAATGAAGTGATCATTCTCATATTTGGGGCTTTGTTCAGTGTAAATTTATATCAAACATCTGGAAAATCCCGAAAGTCATTTAGCAACACCTTCTGTTTTGCAGCAATCTGCT